>BMAO01027627.1:0-142389 GCA_019973975.1 Trichonephila clavata | reverse complement strand
ATGGTATGCGCTGCGTTCAGTTGCATTGCTCTGGCTCCAACACCTCGGGTTGCGAAGCTGGCTATTTAAAGTGATACCGACAATGCATGCTGAGAGTCGAGGAGTGATATCAATACCCGTCCCATGCCATAATATCCGGTGCGCGGCCAGTGTGGCGGTGCATAACGCAACTGTTCAGCATCCTCTCTCCACAGTGTCACCTGACTCCAGATCCGACAACGTATGGTGTGCAGACAGATGGTGACTCGTCAGTAAAGACAACTTCATTCCATTCGCCCATCCTTTAACCATCGCACCGTGGCGGCGCGGAGACGTCTGTGGATTCGTCGAGGTAGACCAAACAATGGAAGTCGCGCGGACAGACCACTCTGCTGTAAACGGCGTCAGATGGTAGACGCACTGAATGATGCGTTGGGCCTCAATGTGCTGCTATGGTTCGTGATGTGACTGAGCAGTCCATCCTGCATGCGCCCAATTGGCCTATCCTCCCGTGGTAGGTGCACTGGGAGTGGATGCGATCGACCACGTCAGTCATCATGCCTCTACCATCAACGCATATCAACATTACGGTGTTTGGTTTCTCCAGCACGACTACCACGATTTCTTCAATCCACAATCTCGGTAGGCCACTATCCTTCCTCTGTCGGATGCCAATCAAAGCTGATCCTTCTTTCACAGGGTTATGCCTGATCGTTTTTGAAAATGCAAGAAAACACAATTGCGCCAGGCAGAATCGTCAAATCAGTATTAAATGGCGCTGGTGGCGCCACAGGCAGGCGTGATATGCCTGATATAATCATTGCATATCACCTCTTTAATCCATGTACCTTAAATTCATATTATTTGTATTCAATTATTGCATTTACATTGTGTGAGTATCAAGTTTAAATATATGAATTTATGTATGCCATGGTATTTAACATTAATTACATTAAGGAACATATTTTGGTTTCCTGAATTCTTTTATAAAGTTTATAAATGCTTAGAATCTCTTTTGCTTCTTTATTTTAAAATAAATATTTTATGACAAGGCCTGAGTATTATATTGTATTGTAAACATGCTTCTCACATCAAGCCATTATTGTATGTTTAATGACAATTAATCAATAAATATTATTTTTGCAAATTTTTACTCAATATTTAGAATATTGTGAGTTTACTTTAAATTTGAATTTGTGTGTGTTTCAATGAACATTATTTCCAAAGAATTTGTTTATAAACTTTGTTTATTCTTGCTTGCTTTCTCCATTTTTCTTCACCATATTAATCTTCAGCATTAATAAAAATGTGGGATCAAAAATGTGGTCTGTATTAAATACTGCTTGTGTATTTTACAGCTTATTTATGCATAAGATGTTCATATATATTTTGGCTGTAATATAAAGGAGAATTTTTGCTCTTATTAAACTGTATTATATGTGATGGTTATAGTGATTAAAATGAGTATTGTAGCATTTTATAATGGATGTGCTTAGCTAAACAGGTTTCTTGTTATTTTAGTACGTCACATTATGAAGGAATTGAAATTCCCTATGGAAATATGCTTTTACTTGGGGCTACTGGAACAGGAAAACAAACGTTATCCAGAATTGTTGCATTTATTCTAAAGTATGAAATTTAGGATGAAAGTAGAGTTAGGCTCTGGTTGTATAGAGATTCAAAGGTGGGTAGATCTTTCCTTTAAGCATAAAGAATTGATGTAGTATTCAAAATATTTTGGTCTCATTTATAAATATAAAAATTTCATCAAATACAGACATAGATATTTATGTTTAAAATTTTAAATATCTTTGATTGATTCTGATTATATTATTTTATTATTACCACTAATAGTATTAATTTTCATTTGTTGTAAAAATATCTTAGCGTAAGTCATGCCATACCTATAGTGAATTAATACAACAATAGGATTTTAAAGGAAAATCCATCTCTAAAATTGGAAAAAATGCTGAAATTGTATAAAGAAATATAAAATTTTACAAAATATATTCAAAGGATGAATATGCTGATGTTTCAAGTTTAACATCAAACTTTTGTAGAAACAGTTTTATTTTCGAGTGTAATCGATACCATCCTTTCATTGGGAGAGCAGACACCAGAGTGAGGAGAGAAATGATTAGTTTCAGAAAGTACCCAGATTAGGCTATATACTTATTTCTAGAACTGATAAACACTTTTTAGTTTATGTTTTAGATTCGAAAGTAAAGCGCGGAATCGTACATGCGACCATAAAATTTAAGGAGCTTGGATCCAGATTGACTTCTAGTTCAAATATCTTTTCTAGGAAATGGTGGAATTTAAAACTCGATTATGTTATGAAAATAAAGTTAAAATGGTAAAATAGGAGGATTTTGTTTTAGATGTAATTTATTTATCCTTACATATACATTCATAGAAAGTTTGGAAATGTTCTTAATAAAAAAAAGAACAATTTTCAAATGATTTTATAATGATTGAAAAGAGCAATTTTGGTATTTATTTCTGTTCTGACTAGAAAGAATAAAAGACAATCACAGTTATCTTGTATTAAAAATCTGAGAATGAACAGAATACTTTAATCATGTAAATAATGAATAACTTTTGCATTTGAATAATTGATTTAAATAATTTATTAAATAAAAAGGCTTTAAAATATTGATTTATATTTTTACTAGGATTCAGCTGATTCCATTAGCAATCACTTTTATACAGAATATTTCTTTGCCAAATAAAATATATAAATTCTTTATTTTCTTTGTATCTTCAAATTTTAAGACACTTTAACATTCAATAATGACTAAAGATAAATAAATGTAGAATGTAAATCTACTGTATTGTTTTATTAAAAATAAAATTACAGTTGGACCTCCATTTTACGAACTACTATTTTGCAAATCTCTATTTCAACAAACTTTTCCTAGATATAAGTCTATAAAGTGCAGTGAAAGTAGATTTTATTTAACAAGATTTTCCACATAACAAACTTCTTTCCTGGTTAACAACTGGAATTAAATGAAGTCGACTTTATTTTCATGTGTTTTACTTATTTACTTAGTATTTCTTTTAATTAACACTATGCCTAAATGGTTAAAAAGTTTATGAAACAAAATTAAACTCTTTTTCTTGCCTTGTAGTGTAATTTCCCAAGTTATAGACAACTTTCGTATTATTTTCTAAAATTAATATTAAAATGTAAGTTTGTATATTAAATAATGTCTGCTGTAATTTTAATACAGTCTTCTAGATTATTATTTAGGCATCTACAGTTTAATATAGATATGACATTTTGGTCAACAGAAAACTTCAAATAATAATTTTCATGATGTAGTTTTGAAAGAAAAAGAAGATTTTCCATCTATTTTTTAAAGAACTGTCATATTTTTTTTTATTTAAGTTTCCATTTTTTAAAAAGGAAAACTATCTTTTTATTTGGTAATATTTATATCATTTTAATTTTGACTTTTGAAATATGATACATTATTTGTTTTAAAGGAAATTATAGATAGTGACATATATGGAAACAATTATATTTTAATAATAAAATAAATCTTGTTTTAATAACTTGCTAGAAGGCCCTTTTTCCAGTTGTTGATATAATGCTACTTAATATTTTTGTATTTCAATTAAATTTTACTATCGATCTTTAATTTAAAAATGTATAATACATATATATTATAAATTTTCCAATGTTAACTTGAAGACTTCTACCATAGGAAGGCTTTCAGTTAAATATCATGGAAGATGTTTATGCAAAGTGTATATGTCTAAATGAAAAATCAATCCTCTTGAATTTTAAAAGTGGTTTGAAGTTTCAATTTGAAGACAATTATTCTAGAATATTTCCATATATACATAGTGAGAGGCAGCGACAAGAGGGAAGAAATTAAGAGGTCGAGCTTTTCCAGTGAAAATCAATTATAATAATTTTATGAATAAAACAAACCAAAATGCAAGGTTATATAAGTAAATAATAACATGTATGGATGAATATTTTTGGGAATGATAATAAAATTGAAACTGTATTTTAGTGAGAGTAGGGCTTATTATCTAAGATGATTTGTTGTTAGTGTTAGCAGCGGTTATTGCAGAGGTACAGAGGGGTACAGAAACCTCTGTTATAGGAGTGGTTATGTCTAAAACATGTGAAGAAGCATTAAGAGGGTTATCTTTTAAATCTTAAAAATGCCCTTCCAGAGCTCCTTAAGCTCCACCCTTGTGCTGCTGGGTTATTTTATAATTGCGTGTGTATAATTGAAACTTTCATTATATTCAGTTATGGGAATGATTCAATTTACAACAGCAAAACTTTGTCTTTTATGTCGATGCTAAAACTTAATATACTTTTTCTTTGTGTAAAAATATTGCTATCTCAGTTTTTACCTTCTCTCTTTATTTTAGATCTTCATGAGATGCTTTATAAAACTGGAGTAAAGAAAGAAAAATTGGTTTATCTAATATCTGATGATCAAATAACTGATGATATAATTTTCTATTTAGAGCATTTTCTATTAGTGTACATAGTCTCTTTACACCTGAGGAACTACAAATGGTTTGTATTTTTTATTTATCAGATATCTGTAAATTTAAAGAAAATTTCAATATATACTTATTTTTCCTTTAAATGTTCACTGAAAATCCTTTATGTACCAGTACAATTCCCAGTAACATATCACCTGAAAAATCATACAAAATTCTTAATCTGATTTTAATGGAAATCATTTTATAATAAATCTTATACATAACAGCTTAAATTAATATTTAAAAATTAGGAATTAATTATATTTTTTATAAGCATAATTAAAAATAATAATTTTGTTTGGATTAAAATTAGAATACACAAACATTGTTATATGAAGCTTTATGGAAGACATATAAGGTAAGTATCCTTTGGAATGATAAATAATAAAAGAATAAACATTTTAAGAGGAGAACTGAATACAAATAACTGACAAAGTAAAAGTTAAAATTTAAAACAACAAGAAAAATAGACATAAAGTGATCTTTCTGAGGAGTCATGAAGTTCTGGCATTCCAGTATAGTTTGCTTATCTCACCATTTTGGAATCTTTATCTAGTTTGGGCGCTGTAAAAGATGCTCTGTTCGATGCCCAGATTACAAGTTTGGCATATACTAAGATGGGAACATGCCTATTTATTAAGATGATGTGTCGGCCTGTGGCCTGTTTGATTAAAGTTTTCCCTGGCCATCTATATGGGGCTTTCAATGAAACTTTTAAGTGTTTTGAGTCAGAGTTCTTCTCTAAACCGCATGGCCATGGATTTATCATTTAGATTCACCCAGAGGACATGTGTTTGAATTAGGATATCACAGAGTAGGTAAGATATTTTACTTATAAATCAGATGTATTATTAAAGATTTTTATGATATAAGTATTTTTAGTGATTACTCGTTTATGAGGGATATTTTTGGTAAACAATGCAAAATTTATACAAAATGAAAGAGAGAAGTCATAAAAATGAAATTAAATATCAAGAACATAGTCTTTAAATAATGTTTATGAAGATAACTATAAATTTTATTTAAAAAAATTATTATTAATGAATTTTTAAAGGGCCTTTATTTTTCCTTTCATATTAGTGGAAGAATTACATGAAGTCAAAATGTATATGTATTGTTCTTTTAACTGTTGTTTAAAAATGAGAATATGTTTGATCTCCTAATTTATTTATTATTCCTTTGTTTTATGCTTATTTAATATTCTTTTATTTATTGCATTTCTTATTTAATACTGAAGTTTTTAATGCTTTTCTGTCTTCAATTTGAAACTTTAAATATTTCTGTATTTCTGTTGAATTACATATTCACATGTATCAAAAATTTATATTATATATATTTTTTTTTAATTTTCAGATGTACTCAGAAATTTCTTCTGAAATTAATGAATGTCACAGAATTCTTATTGAAATGTAAATCATATTATTTTCTGTTTAAATTATACTTCTGTTATTAAGTCATTTTATGCTATTAGCTATTATTATTATTTTTAATTCTATGTGTATTGAATATAATTGTAATTAAAGGTCAAAAGAAGAAACAGGTTCCTAATGATTGTTCATTTTCCTTAATGATTGTTAATGATTTGCAAATATTTTGTTAAAATCAAAATATAAAATTTAAAAAGCTTAAAAAATTAATATTTTCTTTGAAAATCTTTTATTGTGTGTGTGATATAATAATGGGAAAATGTATGCATAAATATTTTATAGGGGTCTTATTTCCACCTTATTTTCTTTTGCATTTTATGTGTAATCTGTTAATTAAATGTAGTTTTTTATAAATTTGGAAAATGCTTCTTGAAATATCCAGTGATATATAAAAGCTGTACTTTAAATTGGTTTGATAAATGGCCTCACAGAGGCTTTGGAAAATTGCATGCATTTTGAAGATATTGATCTAAAATAACAAATAGACAGCAAGTAACATTTTGTGTCTATTAATTTTGCTTCAAAATAATTTTATCAGTTATTTTGTATGAAATTTAAGAAATAATATGTAGTGTAATTAATCCTTACAGATTAGTTCAAACAAGGTGAATTTCAGAGCATTTTGATTTTGGCAAGTTAAGTTATTTACAGAATTTTCAGTCATGATTTCCTTTAGCATGTCATTATACTTTGCATAAAGTTTAGGGAAGTTCTTAAAGTGTTCTTAATTTACATATGTTTGATTGTTTTTATAAGTATCCCCATAAATAATCAGTTCAGTTCAGTTCCGTACAGTGATAGCACTGTACATCTGGAGCCCTGGCTAGCACCTTATGCTCCGAAATGATTATTTGAATTATTTTCTTCAAATAAGATGCAAGGATGGGTCTTGATTATATTGTACAACTGTAAGCTTTGTTAACTTATGCTTCAACTGTGGTTGGTGAAACTAGAGTATTTTGAATCTCTTACTTGGTATTTTAGAATCTATTGGTTGTTTTTAAAAATTCTTCGACTTTTTGAATATGCTCTATTGTATCACAATTCGCTATTGATGAATAAGACCATTCACTATGATTAGAGATGAAATTTTTCAATATTTTACGTTGCGATTGATATTTGTTGCAGGTTAAAATAAAATCTTCACTAGTTTCTGGTACATGGCAATCTGAACACAAAGGAGAATCTGTTTGTTTAGAAAGAAAATAAATATCATTTAATGATAATTTCTTTGCCCGCAACTTATTAATTAAAACTTCTGTATTTCTATTTTTTGCTGCCTATCTATTCCATTTTTTAAGATGAGAAATATAACTATAATTTTTATGTCTCTTGCTCTTTTTCCATTTTTCTTCGTTTGCGCTTTTGTGTTGATTTTTGAAAAATGTATGTAGATCTTCCCAAGTAATCCAAGGAATAATATTCCAAGGATCTGGAGAGGCTTTAGCTAATTTATCAACCTCTTCAATAATTTCTATTCCCTTGTGAGCTGCTACCCAAATGAATGTAATTGATTGAGCTATTTGGAGACACTCGTGTAACGTTGAATTTAAATTTAATATTATTGTACTGGATTTTCTATTAATATTAAGGATACTTTTTTTAGAACTGATAAGCTGTCCGTCAAGATGACATAGTTTTCTGTTTCTGAAACTCAAATTTTTAAAGCAGGCCATATGCCGATAGCTTCCGCTGTAAAAATGGAAATCATTTCTTTCAGTATGTAATTTTGTCTAACTTTTTTCTTGGGGATTAAAATTCCTAGTGATGTTTGATTAGTATTTTTAGAACTATCTGTTGCAATTATAATACTGTTATTAAAGTTTGACTGGATATAATCATTAAACATATTTTGTACTATGATATCTGGAAGATCTCTGTTTTGAAAAGGCAGTTCATGAGTATAGATGTTATTTTGTGATTTTCATAGATTAGAGGAGGAGGGGTCCACTGAAGAATATCTACTTTAGAAATACATAGTTCTTGGAGCAGGTTGATTGACTTTTGAAAAATACTGATTTCTTTTTCTCTATATCTATAAAAATTATTATTTATATCCCAAAATAACCTTGCATTTGGTGACCAGTCTTTTAAAGCTATTTGTTTAATAATAAATTTTTGACAAAGGAAATTATGTCGATTATTGATACTGCCATTCATAGATTCCGCTCTTAATACGTCTGTCGGTGTGTTTCTTGGGAGACCTAGGGCTAAACGTCATGCAGCATTGTAAATTGGTTCTAGTTTCTGTCTATTGCTATTGCTTGAAAAGGAAAAAAGTTGACTTCCATAGTCAAAAATAGAACGGATTTTGGCATTAATAATATTTAAAAGAATATCAGTTCTTGTTCCTATTTTAGGGGACGATAATGCTTTGACTGCATTTAAATATTTAAATCCTTTCTGTCGGAGGTAAATAATATATTTTTTAAAAGTGATATTGGGGTCGAAGATTATACCTAGGATTTTAAGACATTTTACTTCGGGAATAGGTTTATCACATATTTTAAGTATAGGAGGTATTGGGCTTCTTTTTCTGGAAAAGTTGATTAAACTGCTTTTTTCTAGAGAGGTGGACAATTTCCATTTTTTACACCAGGCTGAAATATTATTTAAAGACACTTGTAATTCATCTATTGTGTGTTTTGTTCCAATTTGTGCCGCTATTATATAAGAAAATGTCGTCTGCATAAAACAGAAGATGGCTGTCGTTTTGAGTTTCAAAAATGTCTGCCATATAAATCATAAATAGGAAAGGGCTCAAGATGCAACCCTGAGGTACACCATAATTGTGTTTGCTGATTTTCGAAAAATTGTTCCGCCATTTAATTTGAATTGTTCTTTGATGTAAGAAATTTTGAACCCATTGTAGCAATTTACCTGAATATCCAACTTTTTTTAATTTAGAAACTAGACCACTTGGCCACACTGAGTCATATGCTGATTTAATATCTAATGCCACTAGAATAAAATATTCCTTACGTTCTCTAACCAGTAAAATATCATGTTGTAGCTGAAGAACCGTATTAATACTGCTTCTGTGGGGGTAAAAGGCATGCTTTACGTGAAAAATTTTATTTTGAAAGCTGAAATCTAACATTCTGTGTAGGATCATTCTTTCTATTAATTTGGCAACTACTGAGGTAAGTGAAATTGGGCGATATGACGCTATTTCCTTGGGATTTTTGTGAGGTTTTATGAATGGTAAAATAATTGCGTGAGTCCAATCTTTTGGAATTTGACTAGAAGACCAACTGTCATTAAAGGATTTCAATAGAAGATTAATTGCTTTGATGGGGAGGTGGTTGATTGTTTGGAGAGAAATTTTATCATGCCCTGGACTGCTGTTTTTTTTTATGAGATATTGCTATTTTTAATTCTTTTAAAGAGAACGGTTTATTAATATCTTGGCTATTGTCCGGAATAAAAATATTTTGGATACTATCATTGTTTTGTTTTGCATAATATTTTAAAAAACAATTTGCTTGGGATTGTTCGTTTGTTAGTATGATTCCATTATTCTCAATAATGTTAAATGAAGAATAGTTCGAATTTGTTCTATTTTTGATTATCCGGATTATTTTAAAAAGAATTTTAGGAGAAGAGATTTTTTCACATGTCTTGTGCCAAAAGTTTTCTTTACAGGTTTTTATAGTTCGCTTAAGTTTTGCACTTATTTCTTTATATTTTATCCAGTCTTCTTTAAAGTATTTTCTTGCTTTCTTAAGGAGTTTTCTTTTTTTTGCTCTTTAAATACCCGCATGCTGCTGTCCACCATGGAGTTCTTGAATTGATCTGTTTTATTTCTGATTCCTGAGATAAGATTTGGGCTTTTCTCATTTCTTCTATAATATCTATATTCATATTTTCATTTAAATTTAGCTTTTGTTGAATAAGATTAATAAATTTGTTCCAATTTGTTTTTTGTCTAAAATTATTTGTTGTTGAGCTGTTTGTTCTTTTGTAATTAATAATAATAGGGAAATGGTCACTTCCAAAATTATCGGTACTTGTGGACCACGACATATCATAATTTAAATTTATAGATGATAATGAAAGATCTATAGATGTAAAAATTCCCGATGAATGGAGATAAGTTGGGCTTTTATCGTTTAATAATATTAAGTCATTTTCAATAATCCAATCAAAAATCTTCTTCCCAGACGTATTTAAATTTTTTGAACCCCATATTTCATGAGATGCGTTGAAATCTCCCATATCAAACAATGATTATCTATATATGATGCTATTTTTGATAAACTGTCGTCTTTTAAGTTACCCGGTGGGATGTAAAAATTAAAAATTGTGATAGGAACTGTATCTATCTGAACTTTGACTATTAAAATTTCTAAGTCTTCGCTAATTTCTGAGAATATTTTTATTGCGCTAATATTTTTGTTTAAAACTATTATTAATCCTCCTCCTCTTCTGATTTCTCTATCGATTCGGAATATATTCTTATTGGGAATTGTGAAATTTTCATTTGGGTGTAGCCAAGTTTTTCTTGGATTATTAAAATGCTTGCTTTTTGAAAAATTGCCGTGAATAGAATATCTGATCTTTTGTTTTTGATTCCACGTGCGTTCCATTGGATTATATTTATGATTTAAATGGGGGGGGGGGATGTGCAATACTACGAATTAGTTTAAATGTTCAAAAAAGAAAGCGAATTAATATTGATTTTTTTTGTTGAGAACATAAGAAATTTTGTATATTTATCTAAATTTTATTTTGTACTACTATACTTTCTAAATTATTTTCTCTCTTTTCTGATATGTTCTTCAGTCTTTTTACTTTTTCATTTATTTTTCTATTAATTCGAAAGTCATTCTTTTGTGAAACTGTTATATTGGATGTAATTTTTTTTTTAACGAAGATTCTATTGTGTTCATCAAGGATGAAAATATTAAATTTATTTGAGTTACCATCGCATTTAATTCTGCCGTAAAACGTTGTACAATTTGTTCTAATTTCTTTTAAAATGTGTTGTTATTTTCTTCCAATTTTAATTTTAATTCTTGAAACTTTTTTTCTAGAGTTTCTATCTTCTCAGTTTGCTTATTATAAGTTATGGCCGAGAATGAGGTCTTTTTTTCTTTATAGAACTTTTCGACTGCTTCGTTTCTCAAGATTTGTTGCTTATTTTTAATTTTTAAGATTTCGACTTCCTCTTGATATTTTTTACAACTTTTATTGTTAGCTTCATGCTTTTCTCCACAACAGCTACATTTTTTTTGTATTTATTTCTTTACACTCGTTTTCAGAGTGGTTTACTGAGCATACACGGCATTTAATTGAGCTTCTGCAATATTTATTTATGTGACCAAATTTCCAACACTTAGTGCATTATTTAGGTTTTTCGAAAAAAAAGGCTAGTTCTAAACATTTCAAACCCTATTGATACTCTTTCGGGGATCGTGCATCCTATTTGGGTTACTTGAATTGTTTTGATAGGTTTGAATCCAGATTCTGTTTTTTTAGTGAACCGTTGAATGTCCAAAATTGCGTAATTGTTATTTTCTAGTTCCGATTTTATGTCATCTATTGTGTATTCCGTGTCAATTCCCTGCAAAATGTAATTACTACTTAGGCCAATAAAGGATAATCTAGAACTTATTTTAAATCCATTAATTTCTTTAATTTTTAATGCTTCTTTGGCGGTCACGCAGCTGTTTGTTTTGATTATGATTTCTGAATTTCTTGTTTTGCTTATACTCTGAATACTTTTCTTAATTGTGAAAGCTCTCATTATTATTTCTTTTAATTTAAGCGGATTACCGATCTGAAAGTTATTTTCCGATTTTAAGAAAATTGTAATATTTGCGCGCGCGGGCTCGTATTTAAATCCAACCTTTCCTCTCTCTCTCTCTCTCTCTCAAACCTGGCCAACAATTCCATATCAGTTAAATTACTTCTATATTTATTTAATGGTAAGCCAGTACTTGTTGTCTCCACCTCCATTTTACTTTCTGGATGAGACAAATCACCCATTTTTTCTACCCTACTCCAACACTCTATTTTGAATTTATACACTAACTTGTGTAAGTTCTAAAATTAAGAAAAGTTTCTCCAAAGTTAGATGAAAAGTTATACTAAATAACTTGGAAAAAAAGAAACTTAATGAGAAACGATCTCACCAATTCAGATCCACTTGAAATCACTCAACCAAACAAAGTTTTCTCAAATCAGCAACCGGAATCCATAAATAATAACCGCAAGGAGCACAGTCAGGATACAGTTACAGTATTTATTTTTGTGGGATGTGGAGCGACAAAGGCTATTATCCTATAAACAACAAAAAAATATTAACAAGTTAGTTGATGTCAAAATATTTCATCTTCTGAATAAAAAATCTAAATGTTGATCTATTTGATAACGCTTTTCCAGTAACTCTTTGAAGGTGATATTGCAACTAGGATCAAGTTTTAGAAAAGATTTTAGATGGTTTCTATGATGGGTATATCTACTGCAGTTTAACAAGATGTGGTCTAAGTCGTTTAAACAATTACAAAACGCTGTAAATTCCATTGTCTGATAATTTGAGTTTATGTAGAAGTCCTGGAGTGAAGATCATTTTACTAAAGATTCGAGTGCTTAGAATTTCCTCTCTTCTATTTTTTGTCCACTTGGAGATTATACCAATATTTGGAATGCTGCCCAAGTTTTCAAAATATTTGCTTGAATAAAAATTAACATTTGCTTTTTTAAATCTTTCTTGATATATTTTTTGTTGATATTTTCTGAAGCAATCCAGTCAATGTAAATGTTAGACTCTGTGACAGATCTTGTGAGGTAATCTGCCTGTTCATTCCATAGTATATTAGATTTGTCCCGGAGTCCAAAGTAAAATCAACTGATTGTTATAATATGATTGTATGTAAATTTTACTATCTGATCTGTGAATAACACTGTGTGATTTGATCGAATAATTTTGAAGGGCAAGAGAACAGAGAAGATATCAGATAATATTAGCAGATTTTTATTCTAAACAGTCAGATCATCTAAATCTTGACAAATAGCCGAAGCTTCAGCGGTAAAAATAGAGTTATTGTGATTAATCCTGTAAGCAAACGAAAAGTTTTCTGTAATACCTGCAATAAATGTAGTTTGTTCATTTTTTGAAGCATCAGTAGTTATTATATAGAAGTTTTGAAAATCATGTTCAATTGTTTCATCAAATAATCCCCTTATAGTTTGAATGGGTAGATTTTTTCCCTGAAATTTAAAATCATTTACTTGTACATATGTTTTATGGGAGAACTGAAAAAGATGTTATTCTTGGGATTGAAATAATTTGATCACTGTCAGTATTTAAAGTATATAGTATATTAACAATATTATTTTTATCTTCTTCCATAATTTTTAAATTCAGGGTTATTGCTGTATAATGGAGAAAAAGTTTGATTAGAAATTTGGGAAATGGAAAATTTATTTACCAGACTTCTGATTTTATCAGAGAGAATTTCTTGTCCAGCCAATTTTATGAGCACAATATTTGGAGTCCATTGGGGAAGGACCTAGTGCAATTCGGAGTGCTTTGGTTTGAATGGCATTAAGAGGTTTTAATTGATTGTCAGACCATTTATTTATGATAGGACATGTGTAAAAAAAGGTGCTACAAATGCTATTATTGATTAACTGGATAAGATTTTCAGCTCTCGGACCCTAATGCTTGTAAGCCATACCTTTAAGAGCATTGATCTTTTTCAGTGCTTTATTTTTCATTTGATGCATAATTGTGTCATTTTGACTCCGGTTTGAAAAATATACTCCTAAGTATTTAATATAAGATTACTACGGAAGAGAGGGGACAAATAGTATATTAGGAAATAAGTGGATCTTTTTGTTCGAGAGTTCAACTATAGTGCTTTTGTCTGGGCTTAAACTTAATTGCCAATATTTATACCATTGATTAATCCTTTCTAAAGTATTTTGTAATTTATTGCAAACAATATCAAGTGATTGATGTGAGCAATAGATAAAAATGTCGTCTGCATATATTTAACATTCGACTCCAGTTTCCAATGTTTCAAAAAATTCATACATATAGATAGTGTATAATATCAGAGATAGTACACTACCTTATATAAAGTTTTTTTCGAATGAAAGACATCCCCTCCATCGAATTTGCGGCAATCTGTAAGGCAAAAATTCATGCATCTAAAGTGCTATTTTTCCCGTAATACCAATTTGTAAACATTTGTAAATAAGTCCATCTATGTATATTGAGTCATAAGCACTCTTTATATCTAGGCTAATCCCCACAAAGTATTTTTTATCCAACTTTGCGTCTGTTATTGCTTTGTAAATTATATAAGTTGCGGTTCTACTGTCTTTTTTAAAGGAACAAATCTATAATGTTGTTGATGAAGTTTTTGTTCTGTTATCAGAAAGTGGGCAATTTGATTGGCTAGAATTCTTTCAAATGTCTTAGAGAAAACCAATGTTAAAGCTATATGTCTATAAGAGAAGATTTTTGTCTTGTCTATGCATGGCTTAGGAATTGGTAGAATTATAACGTGCTTCCACGTCTTGGGACTATTGAATTATCAAATATCTGTTGAAATGAAGTTTAAGATTATCATGCATTCACTCTGGTTCAATAGTTTCAGGAATGTAGCCGGGATCTGGTCTGCACCTGGAGTTATGTTTCTAGCAGATTTTATAGCTCTATTCAATTCAGATAAATGAAAGGGTTTGTTGATTAAACTACTATCTTGGGCAAAGAAATCCAAAGGAAGGGGCTCATTATTAGTATTATTGGATGCAAAATTCTTTGCAAAGAGTGTTGCTTGAATTTGTAAATGATAGATGATTCTATTATGGATTTGAAGAAAGTGATTCAGGATTATTTTTCATATTCAGTGTTGATTCGGGATTATTTTTCATAAACAATTTTTTTAGAATATTATAAAAGGTTCTCGGGTTAGAAACATTGTTGCAGACTGTATCCCAGTATATCTTTTTTGCTTTTTTAATATGAAATCGGAGCCGGCTGGAATATTGTTTGCATCGGATCCACAACTTTGGACAGATTTCTCAAATGGCCTTTTTCCAGAAACATTTTTTTGAGTTTGTAAAGATTGTGACAAGCACTGTTCCACCAAGGGGGGGAGGTTCTATTAGAGATTTTTACCTTTCGAGTATTATTTCATATTATATTAGCAATATTTTCTGAGAGATTGTGATTATTATCGTCTATCTTAAAGACTGTTGATTTAACTTACTTTATTACTGAGGGCCAATCCACTTTTTTAATGAGTCGTTTAGTCGAGTTATGAAAATTAAAATCTGTGATAACAGGACAATGATCACTATTGAAGAAGCTGCCTTAAACGAAAGTATTGCTATATCCGATGAGACTTGAGGAGCAAAGAGTAAAATTCAGGAGAGTACCAGAACTAACATTGTTTCTATGTGTTGGAACATCGGTATTGAGAAGAATAAAATTATAACTTGCTAACCATTTCAAAAATTTTTTACTGTGTTGAGAAGTATGATTGGAGCCCCGCATCGAATGATGGAGATTAAAATCGCCAAAGATGAAAACTGGATCCGACATTGAGTTTAGAAAGGATTTAAGTGGTGTAATATTGAGTCCTCGTGATGCATATAAATTTATCAGATGCAAGGAAGTGTTATTAATAATGATTTGAAATATTAAAATTTCGTAGTCTGATAATTGCATATTTTCATAGGAAATTTGTATGGCAGAAATATTTATTGGTACTGCTATCAGCAGCTCTCCTCCTGGTCTGTCAAGTCTATCTTGTCGGAAAATGATCTTACCTGGGATTTGCAAAATGTCATTAAGTTTCAAAAAATCTCTTGAAATATCCAAATATCTGATTGCGAAGGGGAGGAATATTAAGCCAAATACTTGTTTTTTATACTTCTACAATTCAATTGTAGAAAACGCATAAATAAGATATAAAAAGGAAATTATTAGTTCCAAAAATTTCTATCCTCCGCTTGAGGAGATGAGATATAATTATAGAAAGCTTATCTATATTTCTAGGGGGGGGGGAATTCACAAGTCCCGATTAAAACTTTGATTTAGATCTAAGTTTTAAAGTTATCCAATGTCAATGTTATTGAATATATCATCTACTTTGTGAGATGCACTTGGAACAGATGTTTCAAATTTCTGTAGCATTAAATTTGCCTTTTTTCCCTCTGTTAGGTGAGGATGGTTACTTATTTACTTCTATAATATTAATCAAGTGTGTGAACATTGTTTCCATCATCTTTTACACAGAGTTCATGATGGCTGTAGTTTGTTTTTCTAGAGCTGTTTGAAAATTTGCTACTATGTTTTCTAATTTCTCTTCAAATTCCTGTATGTTGGGTCCTAGGGCTGCTGTTTTTAATGCTGTAGAATAATTTACAAACTGTGTTTTTTTTTAATTTACATCGTGCTTCTCCCAAAGTAAAGTGTTGATTACATTTGAATTCTAGTATTTTGGACAGTAAAGTGGGACAGTATTCTAGTAAAATAGGGACAGTTGGGGAGTTTTCCGGATGATCTGTATAGTTTATACATTTTGGGTTATTTGTACACTGTCCGGTGTGGGGGAGATTCTCCAAAGTTGAAGCATCTTGCTTGGCTGGAACAGAAACGTGATAAGTGGGTAAAACTAAAATATTTACTACATTGCCGGGGTTTGTCTATGAATAGTTGGACTCCATGATTAAAAAACCAAAGCTTTACGCATTCTGGTATATTTATACCTAGAATTATTATTAATACTGGAGATGTTTCTTGTCGACTGTTTGATTTTATAAATCTTCTAATTTCCACTATTTCAAGATCATTTGAGTTTCTTAATTCTAATGCCACATCTGCTAGATGTACTTTAGTTAGGATGTCATAAAGCAGGAATCACGAAGTGAATCCTTCCCATATTATGTTAGCTTTTATTGGAGTATTTAAAATTTGATCAATAGGCTGTTATTTGAACAGCGCATACAGGGTCCGAGGTACTAATTTTTATTTTTCCGCTTAGAGTGAAGTACATGTGCTTTATATTGCCATGTCTGGGTATTTGTTCTTTAATTCGGCATGTAATAAATGGGGGTTCAATTTAGGGATGCTACCGGATTTTTCTGTACGTTCCAGTTGGATGATGATTTCAGTAAATTTTTTATTGTCTGTTCGCAAAATTAGTTCTTGGTCAGTTTGGGATTTTTAAAGTACTTAAAATCCATAGCTTCTGTCATATTTTCTATCATTTTGTAACTTGTTTCATCGATTTCCGTTATCCGGAATGAGGAGTGACTCAGCTTGAGTCTCCGTCAAATAAAATAAATATTGAAAAAAGAAATTGGTAAACTTACCACAGACCAGATAAAAAGAAAATATATATATTGCCAAAACCTCTTTCTTAGAAATCTTAACAAATTATATTAAACAATAAGAAAAGGACAACAAAAAGAAATAAGAATTTTCTTAAGTCCAGCAGTGCCACGTATAAGCACTCACACTTCTCAAAAACTTCCCTGTTCCAGTCAGGGTATAAAGGTAACCATTTCTAAGAAGGAAGGAAAAAAAAATTTTTTAATCTTTCAGCCATTTTATAGTTGGTTTTGCAGTATGACTTGGTGCAGAATCTTGGTGAAAAACAGTTTCCTTGAGGGTAAAGATGTTTACTTTCTTTGATCATGTATGCTTCAAAACTTAATTCTGATAGTTCTAAAAAAAGGATTTTGTTAAGTCTTGAAAAAACATTCCCATCCATACCATAACACCTGATGACCAGCTTGCCTTTTACAAAATAGCTGCATCTTTGTAGCGCTTTTCACGTGAAATATATTTGATCTTCGTTTTGCCAGTTGTGGATGACAGAGGAAACAGTGCTTCATCTGAAGTTAACATTGCGTAACATTAAATACAGAGGGCAAGAACATTTTCTTCTCTTTTTTTATGGTCCTTGTAGACATTTGATGACAGACTGGTTTATTCACTTTTTATAGCCAATTTTCTTCGTCTGACGACCAATTGTCGATTGCAACACATGTAGTTTCTTTGCTAAAGGTCTTTGAGGCAGAGGATTTTCTACAACAATAAGTCTTTTTAGCTTCTTTTTCTCTTTTTCACCAAAGACTTCCTTTCGTCCTCATATTTTACCTGGAGTTTTTGATTGCAAAACAAATTTTATTTCTTTTTAGAGTTTAGATAGTAATCCATTATGAAAAGGTCTTTTCTGATTTTTAAATGCTTTATTTATAAACAGAATTTGAGCAACCACCCTTCCAAAGCTTAGATTTTTTTTTCGGGTTTGAGGATCTAATTTTGGAGCCATAGTTAACTCCCACTAATAAAAATAATTAGATTGGTAATTTAAACCTTTCATTTTTAAAATAAAACTGGTAATAGAGCAATTAAAATTTATCATAAATAGTTGTATGCTTTTAAAATTGGCCACACTAATTATGAATCAACCTGTACTTTCTTAAGGCTCTGCATAAACTTTTTAACTGAGCCTGCTTTCTTATTTTTAAATTCCGAAGTACTCCTATTATTATAAATTATCTCATTATTATATTAAGCTTCCTAAGACAGTATCATTATTTTTTTTTAAATATATACATTTTCTGATGTATGGAATTGAAATGTTTTTTTACTGTGAAAAGCTTAACAAAATTTACATTTATAGAGACTTGATGTATGCTGTAAATTTCTCTCTAATATTCATGCCAATGCTTTGAAACATTCTCAAGGAATATTAAGTCTTAATGGAGTATCTTTTGAAACTTCTAGCACATTTATAAAATTAGTTAACACTTTTAAAATGTGAGTATAAAATTCTTGTATATAGTAAATGCATTTTTTCTGTAAAAATATTTCTTTTTGTCTTTTTTTAACAAGTATTTCACTTGTTAAAAATTCCTTATTTTTCTTACAAAAATAGCTCTAACTGTCATAATGTCATTAAATTTACTACAGTTATATTGTATTATTAAAACCATTTACATTTTAGTAATGTCTGATTGTTTTTCATTTCCAGGTCAAAGCATAATTGTACATTATACATAAGTGTTAAACTTTATAAATGATACACATTCTTTTTTGTTATTTTATGAATAATATTTCATGTGATCAACCTGATATATAAACAGGAAACTTAATTTTCCTTAACACTGCAAAGCTTCTTAAGCAAAGAGAGGATTATTATATTATTTGTATGAAGGAAAAGGGGATAGTAAAATTATCAAATTATATGTGCACAAATATTCTATGCCAATCAAATTTGCTGAATTTTAAAGCTTTTGATTTTCTTAAAGATGCTAATTGTTTTCAATTTAAAAAAAATGGAATTTATTACATACTTCAAATGTTCCATTCATTTGTATGTTGTGAAATGTGTATAATTGTTATATACAATCTTAGTGCAAGAAATGCATTTTATATGCATAGTTTTGGGTTGCATTTTTACTCTGCATTTCATGCTTCTAAGAATATTTTAAAATTTGCTTTTATATATATCTTTTAAGAAATATGAGGAATTTTTAATATTTTTTAAAAAATTTGAGATTGTCTTTTTTTACGATTGTACATGTGAAAACATGTATGATAATTATAAATCAATAAATTAGGAATAAATGTGAATAAATGAAATCTGAAGAAATGTGCATCTATTTGGAGTGCACTATTTTGTGCACATTTCACTAAGATAAATTATGTTGCGCAGTACACAAAATGCTCATTTATTTAATCCTACTTTTACAGAGTAATTTCTACTTATTTTATTCATGGTATGTCTTTCAAATTTAGTACTGTAATAATCTAATATCTCATGAGAATGCATAACATCTAAAATTATTACATTATCTCATTTTCCTTCTTCAAGCACTGTCAGAATTGTAGATGGACCTTAATATTTTTGAAATGTATAATTGATAGCATTTCGTTTTCACATACACATGCATTTCATTCATTTTCTTCCTGTTCAATTTCAACAATACATGCAAATTAAATTTACTAATTTTCAATCCTTTTTTTAAAAATCAATTAAGTAAAAAAAATATACATCAAATATTCCAATTTTCATTTCTGTACATATTTTTTTTTAATTTTAAAATAACATCTTCTGAATTTCTTATTATTTTGCCTGCATTGCTTTTGTATTAATATTGTTTAATATAAAATGTATTTAATATGCATTTTATTTCTAAAAGCCAAAATGAGTTCTTATTACCTTCTGTTTCTTTAATAAATGGTTTTAATTATTATCTCCATTAATTATTTCCATGTCATTATTATGTATAAAATTGCATATTATTGAATGTTTTCTTATGAATAAGATTAAGAGAAACAGTATATCATGACAAATCATAGGTTATCACAGAACTCCTAGGTTATGAGAATCAGTGATGTGTTTTATGGTTATTTACTATAACATAAAGAAATGTGAGCAATCTTGCATTGATTGTGACCTTTTTTAATTTTTCTTGTAATATTAACTGCTTCTTCTATAGCACAGATTGTTTGCAGAAATATGTATGCAAAATGAATTGTGGAAACCAAAAGAAACAATTCATATAGCCATGAAACAATTTAATGCCTCATTAATTTTTAAAAACTTTTATTACCTTTTCTTAGAGTACTTGCAAAAAGACAACAAATGGTAGAACAAGCACTGACAAGACTTGAATCAGGCTTACAAAAAATACATGAAACTCAAGAAATGGTGAATGAAATTGCAAGAGAAACTAAAGAAGCTCAAGAAAGACTAAAAATAGCTGAAAAAGAATGTGACGAAGCCCTCCAGGACATACAGTTAAAGAAAGTCATTTTAGCAGAGAAACAAGAAGTATTCATTATTATTTTTTAATAATTTTTATTGAAAATCTTCTACATTTGTTGCAAGTACTTTTAGATTGAATAATAGGAATTTGTTTAGTAAAAAAAGAACAATAATAAAAAAAAATTAGGTATTTATTTTAGTTTTTCAAAGGTTTTTCACTTTTAAATTCCTTTCTGTTATTGATAAATATTTACATCTTATTAAAAATATATTAAGTTTTCTCGGATTTTTTGAAATTTTAATTAAGGAAATTGTTAAACATAAACAAAATTATAAATATATATTTATTGTGTCTTTATGGATGCAAGTTATCAAAAAATTAAATTCATTGTAAGGTAAATCTTGATCATTATATATATATATATATATTCTTTATATTATATTTTATTCCGGTTCTATTCTAACTAACAAATCATAAGACTAATTTTTTTTTCAATATTATTTTCACTCAAATTGATTGCAAAGATTGAAGATAAAACACAAAAATTTAGTCTATGTATTTATGATTATTGTGCATAATATGAAAAATACATATGTGCACTGCATTTTATATATTATTGTCATAGCAATTACTGTTGCTTTTTTTTTACTATTCTTATTTATTTTGGGGGGATTATAAATTGTAGATAATATTTAAAAGTAAATACAAATGAAATTTATAATATTGTTAATTATTATGATAATTTATTTATTTATATGCATAAATTTCATTGATTTTTTAAATTTTTTTATGAAAATTACAATAATAAAGTAATATTTTATTTTGAAATTTTGGAACATTATATTTAATTCTGTTATCAAAAAATTTATGTTTTATTGCCTGTTGCATTAATATCTAATACTTAAATAAAAGATATTAAAATTCGGTCTGCTGATATTTTATTTAAATTTATCTGATTTTCTATTTAGACTATTCAAATACAAAAAATTGAAATAGAAAAAAAGGAAAAAGTATGCAAAAGAATCGCTATAGCTGCAGAAGAAGATTTAAATGCTGCAATGCCAGCATTAGAAGAAGCTCGTAAAGTAAGTTTATTCCAAGTAGTTTTCTCTTCTTAATCTCATCTTATTTGAATTTAAATAATTATTGTGGTTAATATCAAAGTAATATAAGTTCATTATGGAAGGGAAATTAGTAAAAATATATGCATTAATTTTTTTTAATTCAAAAATTAAATACTTATATGACAATTGAAAAAGATGACTAATGTTAACTTTTATTCACATTTTTCTCCATACACCAGTCTCTGTAAAAGCAAAATGTTACAGAGATTTTTTTAATAAAAATTCATAACAATCTGTTTCATGTATTATATATCTATAAAATGCATTGTTATTTAAAATAATGCTATTGAAGAATTAGTGTGTGACTTTAGTTTTCTGTTTTATGTATTAATGATGATTATTTATTATGCTTTAAAATATTTGTATGCATAATTCAAAATTATGAAAGTGTATTTTTTAAAACATGTTTGTGTAGTATTTATTATAATTTTACATTTATAATTAAGTTTCAAATTCCTAGTTCACTTCGCTAAATTTTATATTTATTTCTTTAGGCATTAGAAGCACTAAATAAAAGAGACATTGGTGAAATTAAAAGTTATGCAAAGCCTCCTGTTATAGTAGAAATGGTTTTAGAAGCTGTTATGATTTTGAGGAATTCTGAACCTTCTTGGGCTGAAGCTAAACGTCAATTAGGTCTGTATTTTTAATAAATTCTATCGATTTAATGTCAGGTTGAATAATTTGTGTTTTGATACTTGTAATTTGAGTTGAAATTCATGTAGAGTCGAACTCCAATTTGACAAATTCATCGGGAATGAACATTTTGTTCATTAAATATCAGTTATTCGTTATATCGGGATCCAAACAAAATACAAATTTTTTGCATTTACCTTTTGGAAATTCTATAATAAGCAACTACACAAAACTATCCATAGTTAGAAATTACACACTTTTTATTCAACAGCTAAATATACTATTAGTGAATTATTAGGCACCAGTTAACTGGAAATTTTAAAATACTGACTAATAAATGTTTGACAATCTTTTTGATTCCTGGCTTGAAAGAGTTCTTTTTTCTACTTTATGCAGAGAAGAAAACATTGCATCATTTACATCTTGCTGCATCAGGTATTTTCTCACAGTTCCCAAACAATGTAAAGCATTAGAAAATGTAAAACTTTTGATGATAGTTTCATTATCAAATTTTTCATCAGAATCGCTATTCGTTGGTACCATGAAATAACCAGTTTCCTGAACTTCAGTTGCACAAATAGGCAGTCCGCCATCAAAAGTAACATAATCGTTAAAATCTTAAAATATCCCTTGCTTTGTGGAGTGGGATGAGATAAGAAAGAAATTTCCTGAACTATTAAACTCATATGATAGGTTACACTCATGACTTATCTGCACTTGTAAAGTTTTATAATGATCTGCATCCTTTCCTGTCGAAATTTCCTACTTACAGGAAAAAATCCTCTTTCAAATGAAAGGGTATCATTTGAAAAAATTACAATTTTTTGTATTACAAGTTAATAAGGAAAAAAAAGTTCAGCTATTGAAATAATTCATTAAATCAGAAAATAAGGGATTTTGCCTTCTTTTTAATCGGGGAAAGAGAAAAATTCGTTAAATCGGGGCCCTGCTGTATTTATTTTAGAAGAATCATGGTTTTTTATATGTTTTTGCATTTTTCTGCTTCCTGCATCATGTTCCATCTATTCTAGAAAAAAGCTTTTACCAAACTATATTTTTTTAAACAACTGAAACTCTTATATTCTAATTTTAAGTATTTGAATCAAACAGTTTTTGTTTTCTGGAATTTTTTCATAATACCATTGGTATGCAGATCTTGGATGTCTTTGAAACATGCTCCAAAGACTTGTATGAAATCAATTAAGTATTCTCATTTGTACTTTTGCATTAATACTTATTGTTAAATAGAATAAACTTTGAAAAAAATAATGGTTTTGCTATTTTAGAAAAGTCAGAAATTATTGAAAAATTTAAAGAGTTTGTATCACTAGAATTCACAAAATCATTTGAATTGCTTATTCAAATTTAAAAACCATTCTAAAATTATCAGAATCAGTTGTAATGAGTAGAAATTATTGTAATAAAGCAAATGATATAAAATTTAAATTCTTTTTGTCCGGAATAAATAATAATTCTAAAATTTTTATATAAGTAGCAAAAAATTTATTATATAATATAATAAATCTAATTAGTGTACATACTTTTGTGTTTATTCAAATTCTTTTTATTATGTTATTATTTAAATTTTAAACTTAATTATATAAAATACTGTTATAAATTTAATATATAATTTCATGTAAAACAAGCATAAATTGTTAAATCTACACTAAATGCACTCCAGAAAACCTACTTTGTTGCAACAGCCTTAAATAATCTACAGAATTCAGCCTTAAATGATTAAATACAAAAAGCTTGAGTAATTAATGATTCAGCATTAAAAATACATTGATATTAATGTTAAATATTTATATATTTAAATGTAAAATAAGTGTTAATGTTTTAAAGACTGATTCTATGAATACATATATAAAAAACTTTATAACCGATACTCAAAAAAACTCCGGCGGCTGGCTCAAATAATTTTAATTGGTAGTACATTCTAATTGAGCACGGTCACAATTACATAAAAACAGGAAAATACTATAAAAATACAAAGGGGTTTGCGCGGGAGGACATTGGCACATCCTTTCTTCCCCGAGGTGGCAGGCTGACTGGTTAAGTGTTCACATGGCCAGTAGAGGGCGCTCTATTACCATTCGTTACACTCCCCCTCTGGTTCCTAGGTATCGTCCTCGATGAGGAACCAGCAGAGTTGTCTTTCCTGGGTCTTCCCCTTTTTCTGAGAGGCATCACTGGAGTGGCTTCCTTGTCTATGCATGGACGAAGAGCAGATGAATGATAAGGTCCGAGAACCTCATGTGGGTTGTTTGGATTTGCCACTTCATAAGTCGTCGGAGAGCGTTGAGTCACAACAATATAAGGTCCATCTCTTTTAGGCATGAATTTAGCTGTTTTCTTCTGGGCAGCATTGCTAAGGGGGTGAAGGGTTACCCAGACCTTATCACCTGGATGATACAAGGGACTAGGACGATGTCTTTTATCATAGAAGGCCTTTCGCTGATCCTGTTTCTCTTCAATTCTTGGTTTTGGAATCAAAACAACGGGAGAGGCGTACAGAGATTCACATTCTACTACGATGCCTTGTTGCAGCAGAGAATCTAGCTCTTTCTTCAACAGCTCCTTCCTGGCTGGTGTCATCCGGTAGGGAGGCACTGAAATTGGTGGGTTGTTTTCAGTGTTGATGCTATGTTCGATAAATGGAGTAGCTTCTCCCCCTACTTCGAAGATAGAGTGATGATTTTTAAGCAAACTATCAAGTTCCACACGCTGAGAACCAGGGAATGAAATGTCCTTCATCTTCCCGTAATTGAGAGTTTTTTATCGCCACAGGAAGTACATTAACAGATGTACTCTGGTAAGGTGTTACGAAATTGTACGATTTTCGGGAATCGTCACAAAAAGTCCAACAGTTCTTTCTGAAATTTAGTACTATTCCAGCATTTTTGAGAAAGTCAACTCCAAGTAGAGTGGAGTTGTTTTTGGCATCAGGCAAAATAATGAAGGGGGTTTTAAACTTTCTGCCTTCCAGAAGGACGTTTTGAAATGTACGTAGAACTTCTTTCTGAGTAACGATTCCATCAGCAAAGGATAGAGATATGACTGTCTTCTCAAAAGCAGCTCCTTGTTGCAGAAGGATACTGTAAAGAGTTTCTCCTGCAATCGAATGACTTGCACCACTGTCCGCAAATGCAGTTCCTGAGACTCCATTTATGCTGATCCTGAGTACAGCATTTCTGTTGGAAGGAGAGAGACTGTTAACTCGCAAAATTCCAAAGTGAGCTGGATCACCCTTTGAAGGATTGCAGTCAGGACATTTTGACTTGATGTAACCGGGCTTTCCACATCCATAGCAGGACAAAGGAGTTCGGCTTTCAAATTGCGAATGCCCTCCAAATGGTTTTCTTGGTGCTTTCTTTGCCTTATCCCTCGTTCTTATACTGCTTTCTTTATTTGTTTTTGAGGGGAAATAAGTTCTTCCTACGTCTGGTAAAACTTTATGTTTCGACGTTTTACCTCGAGCAATTTCATAATCATCTAATTTTTGTACTAGCTCAGATGAGCTTTTAATATCTCCCCAGATATCCACGAAATGTTCTTTAACGTCCCTCGAAACTCTTCTCTTAAGCTGATCGGTAAGAACCAAATCCTTAAGCGAGTTAAAGTCTTTCACTTCTAGGCTATGTAGCCATTCTTCTAAGTAATTGCTCGTACGCGAAGTCCTTCCACAGAGCTTCGGGTTGTTTTTGATGAGTACTGAACTTAATTCGAAACGAT
The DNA here is from genome assembly GCA_019973975.1 of Trichonephila clavata. NCBI lineage: Eukaryota > Metazoa > Arthropoda > Arachnida > Araneae > Nephilidae > Trichonephila > Trichonephila clavata. Next base: position 116,222 of record BMAO01027627.1, on the reverse strand, counting down.
TCAGCACTCAACTTGAATCTTTGGAGCAGCACTTGCTTAATGTGCTGGTAATTTCTTAATTTCTCTTTAGGTTCCCGCAAGATAATATTGGAAATATCAATAGGTAACATAGGTAGAAGGTGTGTTACGTAATCGACTTCCCCTATGTTAACTTGCTCACACTGCCTTTCAAATATTTTTAGATAGGTGGAAATGTCTGAAGTTTCCACAAATCTGGGTATGAGGTGCTGGATATTTATTTTCTCTGCGGCAGCACTAGTGTTAGTGGAAGAAGTAGCAGTCATGCTTAACTTCATGCGTTCTAGTTCTAAATTCAGTTCATCTTGTTTTCATTTGTATTCATTTTCCTCCTTTTCCTCACGTTCTGCCTGAACCCTCGTGTTAATAATTGTTTCTAGAAGAGTTTTAGTAAACTGTTCATCATAGTCTTTCGAAGTAGTGATTAAAATTTTAAAATCTATTATTCTCATTATTTCTCCTACTTCGAGGCCCAATTCTGTAGCTAGTGTTTTTAAGTCCTCTTTGCGCGCTTTAGCAAGATACGCCATTGTTTTTAACTTGAGGGGGAAAAAGGGTCAATTATAAAATCCGACAGCCACAAATTAAATGCAGTTAATTTAGTTTTAAAATAGTTAACCTTTATAATTGAGCATCAACTAATCACTAAAATAATAAGAATTGGATATTCGAACACAATACTATTAAAAAATATATTATTATAGATGTTTGACAGGATATATATATATATATATAGAAAATCAAAACTTCGAAACAAAATGAGTCAACAGAAAAAAGTGAAAAATATCCAGAATAAACAAATTTTACAAAGCAAACAGGGAGTGCTGTATTCTGAGTTCCAAGAAAAAGGAACAAGAGAAAGAGAAAAATAAGAACGTCTGATTTTCACCAGGCAAGGGGTGAGAGACAGAAAAGGGGGGGGGGACCTTAGTAACAAAACGTCATTCGTTCAACAAGCAGTGAAAATTCAAGGTCAAAAGTGGGGGTAAGAAATTCCCCATACTAATAGTACTAATTCCCCAAGTACACTAATAGTCATAAATCACAGGAAATGAACAAAAGTAAAAGAGTTTCCTTACTAGGGAAAAGAATTACTCAAATGAAATATGACTAATAAATCATGCTTATTATATATTTATACCATAAAATATAAAAACACAAGTAAAATTCAATAAAAGATCAAAATGAATGAGAAACAAAACAAAAGAAAAGAAACTTAGCTGATGCTTCATGAAGACGAATGCAATCCAAAGTTTCTAATTTCCCGGTAGGAAATATAAATTTTCTAGTAATCCGAAAATTTCTTCGTAGCCGGTAGCTACAATTTCAGAAATTACTTTTTTAAACTTCTGCATGAACTATAGCAGTTCAGAATATTGAAGATAACTTTGTTAGACTAGTAGTCATATTAAAATTAAATAATTATTCGGGCCGTAAGTTGGGCGACATTTTTATAACCGATACTCAAAAAAACTCCGGCGGCTAGCTCAAATAATTTTAATTGGTAGTACATTCTAATTGAGCACGGTTACAATTACATAAAAACAGGAAAATACTATAAAAATACAAAGAAGTTTGCGCGGGAGGACATTGGCACATCCTTTCTTCCCCGAGGTGAAAGGCTGACTGGTTAAGTGTTCACATGGCCAGTAGAGGGCGCTCTATTACCATTCGTTACAACTTTGGGATTTTTTCCCCATACACGTTTTAAATATTTTTTTTTCAAACACATTTTGTAAAATTTTAAGAACTTATCTTTAATGCATTTTAATTTAAATACAATAAATAAAATACTTTATAAATTTTTATTAATTTATCATGATCAGGGAGGTATTAAGACTTGTTGAGACCCTGGGCCCCCACACAAACATAGCATACTTGTCAAATACTCGTACAAACAATAACCCAAAACAAATAAATGTACATGACTTACAATCGCACAAGTTGGCTCGACCGACTACCGCCTTTTGACTCAATGAATAATAATGGTGTATGGTGGTAGGCCTAGGCCTAGACAAGGACGACACTCATAACATGTAGCCAGTTGGTATATCGTTCTATATTCCTAGTTTTTTGGAGAATACAAGCGAAAATAACATTTGACTGTTGAAATTATTCGAATTATGTCCTTATAAAGGCTGAGTCGTAAACGAGACAATGCCTTCATTACAATTGAGGCCCTGGGCCCCGGCCCAATTGGCCCATGCCTTAAGACGTCCCTGATCATGAACCATGTAACCAGCCTCAATGATCATTTTTCCTGAAACAATGGAAAAGATGGTATAAAAAAAACGAAATGCTGCAAGATGGGTTTTTTCTACACCTCTGTTTAATTCAATATAACTTTCATGTTACAAGCAATTTTTAAATCCAAAAATAAATTCTTAAATAATTAAAATTTTTGAAAAATGTAAATAATTTTGTATGTGTAAGGATGATTTTTTTTTAGTTAATGTTTATTTCATTTATATAAATGATGTAATTATTTTGAAATAGGCAGCCCATCTTTTTTGAAAGAGCTTTTCGAATATGACAGAGATAATATTACTGATTCAGCTTTGGTTAAAATTGGAAAATACATAAAAAAACCTGAATTTCAACCTCAAATAGTCGGCAAAGTTTCTTTTGCAGCGAAGTCTTTATGCATCTGGGTGCGAGCTATGTATGTGTATGGTAACATTTACAAGTAAGTTTCTACATTTTTAATACAACCCAATATTTATTTTTTAAAATATGAATTTATAATCATTAGAACAGAATTAATTCTTGATTTTGTGAAAATATTTCAGAAAAGTTAAGCCGAAAATAGAAAGATTGCGAATTGCTAAAGAAGAACTTGAAAGGCTTCAAAATACATTAACAAGACTTCTTAATGAATTAGCAGAGGTAAAAAATTTGTTTGCTTGTTTAGTACTAAATTGTAATTTGCTTCAAAGTATGAACTAATTTTTTTTTTAAATTATAAGTGCATTTTTTTTTTCTTTTTGAGTAAGATCTTTGGAATATTGAAATTATTTTTTCATTTCGTTAACCTTTTATTGAAGGATGGAAAGAAAAAAATATATGTTTTTTTTTCAATAATTATTAAATTAACTTGAGGTTTTAGAAATATAATACACTAAGCATATTTTGACTATATTTTTTCTGTATTTATCAGTGCACTATAAAACACTACAAATTAGAAATGATTTAATTGATTTTACAAAGGAATGTTTTTGAGCACTTTATTCTCTATCGCTTTATACAAATAACTTGTATCTATTATAATAATATTTTTATGCATAATAATACTAGCCGTTACCTGACCGCTTCTCTGGGTATCTGATGATAATTCAAACCTTCGATAATACGAACCTCTCGATAATTCGAAGTATATGCTCTGTCCCTAGAAAAACTTTTGATATTTTGAACTAAAACAATACGTTTTGGTACACTCAATATTCCGAAGTAAAATCTGTGACTGGCCAGACTACAACACGCTATAATTCAAAATTATCTTATAAAACTCTCGACAATTTGAACACTCAGTATCATGTTCAGTCCTGTAATAAACAAGTTGGAGCTAGAGTTTGCAGCCCCGGGATCCCGAAATCCCGGGAGTTTTTTTGAATCCCAGAATTAAAATAACTAATCCCGGGATTTCATTTTTGTTTGAATTATATTTTGAATTTTTTTCAAAGTGTTGTGAATTTGGTATTACATTTAATGTATCTTATTTACTTATTTTGTACTGTATACGTTTAATGTCAGTTTTCTTATGTGTTAAACATTGAAGGGTTCGAGGAGGGTGTGTATGTTAAACCGTAAAATTTGACATATTTTCTCTTATTTTCTTCTGTTTCTCTCCATCGCGACTGGGGTCAGAAAACGGACATTTTCCCCACCCACAGGATATGTCCGGTATCAGTTAACCTGTAGGGGACAGAAGCAATTAGAATTTTTAGAAGATATCTAGCTACAGGAGATGTTTTATTTTACTCTTGAGTGAAGTTACTTGCGGTTTAAATAACTTTTTGTGACATCTACCATCAACAGACTCGTTTTCGAATAAATTTGCGTGCTGAAGTTAGTCCGAATCAATCTCTTACATTTTTGCTCGTATGAAATAGCAACAGGCAATTATGTTTTTAATTTTGAGGTAGGATGTACTTTCTAAATTAATATACAAATACTGTAGTACCTGCTGTAAGATACACTTTGAATAAGGCACAATTAATGTTGGTACCGGTCCTTTGAATATGGACCTTGTGTATTTACCTCTCATTTAGGGAAATTCTATTTAAGTTGGGGTTTGCAGCCCCGGAATCCCGGTGTTTCTTCAAATCTCGGGATTTGATTTTTGTCTAAACTATGTAATGGAATTTTTTCTCATTAAAATTTATATAGAGAACTTCCACTTCCCTAACGTGACATTGCGCAACATTCATTGCTATTCACCAGCAATAAAAAAAAATTTGATTCATTTGTCTGATGTGTTTATAATAAGGTTTAATTTTTCTTTTCTGAATCGTCAATCAGAAATCATTTTTCTGAATTATCAATTTAATTAAATATAAAACATGTATTTTTTTTTATTTCTTTCTCTTTTTATATATCAAGAGATAACAAAATAATACTACTCTCAAGTTATTATAAGTATATTCTTATAAGCTGTTATTGCTGTTTAGAGCATCAAAAAGGCATTTCTTCAAAATTCTTTCTGAATATTTAAAGTTTGTGAATTAAATCATTTACAGTGAGTTATTCAATGTGTTTCCTTCTTTTTTAATATACAGAGATATAACTTTAGTAATGTTATTTTTTGATATCATTGTAAATATATTTTCAAATTAGATTGCATGTATTAATATTTAAATGTTTTTAAAATATTTTGAAAAGATATTTTTTGAGGAAGTTAAAAGACAGAATTTTACTGGAATGTGAAATATACAATGAATTTATTATTATTATTTTTAAAAAATTAAGTCTGTTTTTTGAGTATTTTTATTAGAGTCAATTTTAATGTTGTTGTGATTGATTTCTAGTGTTATATGTTAAAAAGATATTTTTTTTTTAAAAAAAGGAAAGCATATATTTTTTTTATGGGAGTTGTATAATAGAAAAATTTTTTAGATTAAAATTTATTGAAATCCCTTCTATCATTTGTACGTGCTGCAAACAGGTATATGTGAGCTTGTAGGCAAAAAGGTTCAGCTCAGACTTCATAATTTTAATTTTAAAAAATCTACTTCCTTAGAATGTTTTACCATGCAGTTATCAATTCTAAACATATTAAACATAAAAAAATACAGTGTCAATGAAAATAAAACAGGAAATTTTTATTCTGTTTTAAACTTATAATAAAATTTTAGAAAATCCCAAACATATCGATTTTTAATTCAAATGGGTCAATTTTTAATGAATTCAAATTGTACTATTTTTATTGAATTCATTATGTACTATTTTTATTTGTTTTTTTTATAATGAATTAAGTTTTGTTTTCATTTGTTTCAATAAATAATAATATTAAGCCAATTTTTTAATTATGTTTTCAGTTTTATTATGTAATTTCAACCATGCTAATGTTTAAGAATTTTTCATAAATAGTTCAGTCCGAATTCCGGGACCAATCCCGGGATTTGGATAATGTAATCCCGGGATTGAAAATATAGCACAGGATTGCAAACCCTAGTTGGAGCGTACAAGTTTTGCGTTGTGTTGTCTCTGTATTGTAGTCCCTTTGATGACCAACCGTCTGATATCCCTTCTTAGTGTTTTCCGGTTCCTCAGGGGAAAAGACACTTTTATTGTTTTCATTCCTTTAAGTGGACAATAGAGAAACCACACCTGTTGCCAGCCGTCTATATCTTGCTACGTATATGTTCAGAAAGGATGGTCCGCTATTGTGAAGAAGAGATGCGTAGGATTGTGTATGAATGCATTCTTATAATACAGGACTTTTAACTTCTGTAAAATATTTATACTGAATACTACGTACTTTTTAAAAATACTTTAAATAATTTTATACATATGTTCAATTGTTGTTTTATCATATAATTTCAAATTTAAATGTGTTTGGAAAAATAAATTTTCGTGTATTTTGGGAATTTTTTCTACCCTCTTGATAATTCGAAGTTTTTCATTGGTCCTTCCAACTTCGAATTTTCGAGAGTCGACTGTATATATATAAATTACTAATATCCAAGTCCTTGGATTAAGCATTCGATTCTATTTGAAAAACATTCTTATAAACCTCACCTCTTGATTTAAAAATGTCAGGACTTGAATTTCTAAAATTGAAATAGAATTATCTTTTACGCTCCCATAACCCTCTTCAACATGGATTTCCTCAAACCCTATTTTTCGTGGAACTTTACTCAGCCAAATAAACATGCTTATCAAATTTCAAGTCTAATAGTTCAAAAACGAAAATTTGTATCAATATGCCCCCTCCCCTTGAGAGTCGATTTCTGTAAGAACGATTTCAACTCAACAAAAGAAACATGCATACCAAATTTCATTATTGCCGGTTTAGTAGTTCGAAAGCACGATTTTTTTATCAATACGCTCTAATAACTCCCTGCACTTCCTACAGGAGCTGATTTTTTCAAAGTACTTTCTTTATGGATTTCTACTACATTAAAGTAACATGCATGACTAATTTCAAGTCTGTAGGTCTTATATTTAAAAAATGAGAATATTTATCTATAATGCCCCTCCCAACCCCCTGGGGTATATTTTGGCACAAAACTGTGTTTGCAGATCTTTACTCTGTGAAAGGAACATGCCTTTTAAATTTCAAGTCTGTAGATCTAATACTTCTTAGATGTGATGAATGAGTCGCTTTTCTCCTTTATATATACAGATTTTTAAAATTTTTATTCTAATGATTTGTATGGACTGAACTATACTTTATTTATCTATTGAGTTGTGGGTATTTTTTTTTTTACAAAATTACATTCCAGAAGTATCTAATTATTATTACAATTTGTACTTTAGCTTGAAGCTAGTATTGAAAAATTAGAAAGAGAACATCAACTGTTAATTGAGAAAAAGGAGGAATTATCAAGAAAAGAAAAAGAACTGGCTCTGAAACTGAAAAGAGCTGAAAGTATTATGGAAGGATTAAACTCTGAAAAGGAAAGGTGGCAAGAAAAAGTATCTGTATGTGTTTCATTTGAAATTATTTAAATTTCTATTTTTTTTTAAATTATATTCGCATTTGTTATTTCTAATCTATTGCAATATATTATTAACATCAAAAATTGTTATTTGGTTGCATTCATAACGAAAATAAAAACAGATTTCGTTACTAAAATTTTTGAATGAAAGTATACTCAACTAAAATTATAAAAATATTTAATTGCTTTTTTTAATTCATTAATGCATGATGTATTATGTTTTAGACTTTAAGAGAAAAAAGAAAATTTGTGGTTGGAGATAGTTTTTTGGCTTCCGGATATTTAACTTATCTTGGTCCCCATGATCAATCTCAACGAGTATTTTTCTTGAAACGGTGGAAAAGAAACGTAAGATTTGTCTTGATTTGCCTTAATTAAATTTAATATTGTTTTCATGTGTGTGTGCGCGTGTGTGTGTTAAAAGTAACCTCTTTTAAATGAAATCGACAATTGTTGAATGTAAAATTACATTTATGTAAAACTTAATGCAATGCCTCTTATTTTTAAATTGTCTTTTCTAAGTTTTTTTAAAAAAGAACTATTATTTGCCTCAGAGTAATAAATTTTAGTGGTATTTTTTTTTTACAATAATTATTACTTAAATTATTGATTGACAAACATTGTATTACTTTAATTTTTTCAAGCTCTTTTTGCAAGCATTTATTCATTAAAGTCGGAACCCAATAAAAGCTTTAACAAATTTTTTCTCTAAATTATTAATCAACTGACCAAATATCATTAACTATAAATTCTGGCTAAAAGAGAAATTTAAGGAAACTCCTTATTTTATTTTACTTATTTTTAATATTCTAATCCAGTAAAAAATATTTCATTAATGTTTCATATTAATAATGCAACATAATTTGTTGATATCATTATTTTTTGACAAATTCCTCTTGCATTCTATTATTTATGTTATTAAAAAAGCATAGAATGTAAATTATATATTCTTTTGTGTAAGACACAATGCATATGTAAATCTTCATACTTGTACTAAGGTAACAAAACTGAAAAATCTATTTATTGGTAATGCTATTAGCCTTTTAAAAATATCTTAGATCAAAGTACATAGTACATAAATTGATTTAATTTACTTATAAAATTTTATCATTATTTTATTTAACTTAAAATTCATTTTACTTTACAGGATATAATTTTCAAGTCTTTTAATTACTTTTCATGTTTTAAAATATTTTGTTCCTCTTTTAATGATTAAAAATATGAGATTAAATAAATTTTTAATCTAAAAATAATTAATGGGAATTGCATTATGTGTTTGTATCATACAAATGATTTGCACGAGATAAATGAACGTTTTCTGATAATACAATAATTCTTATTTTTAGCCAAATTTCCTTATTTAGATCAATCTAAAACTTAATTTAAAACATTATTCTTTAGAATTTTTACCCCATGTTTCTATGATAAACACTATTATTTGAAGACAAATTTTAAAATGCATTAATATTTGCATGAGGCTCTACATTTAATATTAAAGAAAAACTTCTTTTTTTAGGTTTCTGAGACAATATTTGTTTGTAGTATAAATTTTGATTTAGCAGATTTCTTTGTGGATGAAGAAGTGAAAAATGAGTGGAAGATGGAAGGCTTACCAACTGATCTGTACTCTAATGAAGGAGCTGCAATAGTAACTGAAAGTTGCTATTGCCCATTTATTGTTGATCCAGAAGGTCAGGCTATTAGATGGATTAAAAACATGGAAGCAAAAAGAGTAAATAAGAAAAATATTTTTGTATAATTTGAGAATTTACAAATGGGTTATTTAAAAATTAAGTGAATATGAAGAAGTTTATCATTCATTATAGCTAATGCTGTTTTTATTTTTTTAATTAGTAAAATTATTTTCTGCATATAGTTACTTACTATTTATTTTTATCTAGAAAATAAAATGTTTCGACTTCCAAGATTCAAAATGGATGCGTGCTTTGGAAGTATCTATAACAGAAGGATTTCCATTGTTGATACAAAATGTAAATCCAGCACTAGACTCATCCCTGTCTGCTCTATTAAAACAGTCAATTAAACACTCTTTTATCAATTTCAACAGCAAGAGATTAAAAGTACATCCATCTTTCAAGTTATATTTGTTGACAAAAATAATGAATCCTCAGTTTACGTCTTCTGCCATTTATTTGACTACTATTGTTAACTTCACTATCAAAGAGAAAGGTAAATATTATATCAAAATAAATATATTGAAAATTATTCTAAAATTATGCACATTAGAAAAATTATTGTTAAAATCCACTACAATATTGAAATATTGTTTTAAATGAAATTATTGCATAATAAATGTTTATTTAAGTCATTAAAAATCTCTATTCAGAGAAAATTTACCTAAAAAATATTAACCACCATTAATTTAAATAATTTTTTTAACTTTAAAGCAAACACTCCTTAATTTCAAAAAAAAAATTATATTTAGGATTAGAAGATCAACTATTACCATTAATCGTTGTGAATGAAAGATCCGATCTTGAAACAAAAAAAGAACAATTAGTAAAAAGCATTATGGATTGTAAAAAACAATTGTCTGAAATTGAAGATACTGTCTTGAAGTAAGTACATTTATGGAGAGCGGAATTTTCATATTATTAATACAATTCCATAAATATTGTATGGAATCTCAGTTTTTATCTAATCATTGAGTAAAAACTGTTAGTTTAAATACTTCACTGCATGAAAAATGAAAAATATTGTTACAACTTTGCATGGGTGTAAAGCAGCCAATGACTCCAATTAATTAAATAATAATCGATTTACTAATAGACAAGCATGGACAAATAACTACCCAAAGACAAATTGACATGTATGCACAAAGAAATATTGTAATAGCTTATTTACAGTATTGAAAAACGCACTTGTTATAAACAAGCCTTACAGCTTTCCTGAAACGGTTCTGTAGAACAGTTCCACTAGACAAAGAAAGCCTCTCTCTTTTATCACAGTCAACACATTTGCAGATTCTAATCTCGACCGTTGTCTCAAAGGCCCCATAGATATTTCCAGAAAGGTCGATTCCACAGACTTATCGAAAGTTCCTTGGCGCTATAATTTATCACCAAGGGGGATAGTTGCCAGTCTGATAACCCTGTTCATATCTCTCTGCAGGTTCATATCTACTCAAACTTTTTCAAGTTTTTGCTGGGAAACCAACTTTCTCTGTAAAACTCAATTTTCCCCAAGGAGAGTGTTGCTGCAGGGAAAACGTAGTACGTGGTGTGTTTCAATAAACATGTTCAGATTTATACTTCAAAGTTGTATCAAATATACTTTGATTTTCATCTGACATAAAAATAAAATTTGAAGACTAAGGAATCTCTGTTAAGATTTATGATTACTGATTATTATTGTTTATAATATCTTTTTACTTATTTATTTAACATAATTTTAAATAACTTGATATGTTACTTAAATTAAAAGAATTGAATTTTCCTCAGCATACCAAATATAAATTTGTTTTAAGAAATTAAGCAACTAAAATTGAATATAATTACATAATAATATTTTATCTGGTATGAAATTTTTAACTTGGAAATCTGAATCTTTTCTTTCCTTTTTTTAATGTTTGTGATATATCTCTACAAAGTTGCAAATTTTATTAAAGTGCTTATCAAAAGTTAGCAGCATTATAGAAATTAATAGTTCCCATTTTCATAAGGGAAAATTTCAAATATATTATTTTATATGATGCATTAAAATTGTACCTAAAATTTTTTTTCTTTTTTATTGTTTTTTCAAGAATTATATTTTATCTTATCAAAAGATCTTATTTTTATGAATGTTTTATTACTTCTTTCTTAATCAAATTAATTCAAATTTATTATACAAATTTAATTCTTTGGTTAATTGTATTTTTTTTCATGTTTGTAAAGATTACTGAGGTCAGCAACTGGTTCCCTGTTAGATGATGAAGTTCTTGTGCAAGCTCTTCAACGATCGAAAGTATCTTCTATTGAAATTGAAGAAAAATTGGCTTCAAATGAGAAGACTGAAGCTATTATTGATTCAGCTCGAGATGTTAGTTCACATTTCGTATTTTAAAGGCTCTTATTATTATAATGTAGATCTAATATTTTTTAAATTTAAATTTATATTTAATTTTGTATTGTCTGGAAAATGATTTGTATATTCTCATATTTCAGAAATATCGTCCATGTGCCAAAATGGCATCGATTTTGTATTTTGTTCTTACAGACATGCTACATGTAGATCCAATGTATGTGTTTACTTTGGATTCTTATATTGCATTGTTTTTAATTTCAATAAATAAATCTCCAAAAGATCCTGTAGCATCTAGAAGAATTATAAAACTAAATATTTTTCACCAAAGACAAGTATATAGGTAAGAATTAAAATATACAGATATGTATTTATCTCATTCCTATATTTCTGTGAACTATATTCTATGAATTAAAAATATATATATTTATTGTTGAGAAAAACTTTTTCACATTTTAAATTTTCTCTTTATATACCTATAAAATATTATAAAATTTGAGGGGGAGGGTCATTATTTTATTAATTTTTAAATCCTTCAATTTCATTGAAAAAAAATATTCTGTTATTCTATTCTGTTCTGTATTCTGTATCATTAAACAAATTATATGTAACAGAAAATTAACATCATTTGCTTACTATATTCTAATTAATATACCTCTTCATAATTCGAAGTATATGCTCAATCCCTAAAAAATCTCTTGATATTTCGAACTAAAACAATACGTTTTGGTACACTCAATATTTCAAAGTAAAATCTGTGGCTGACCAGACTAGAATATGCGATATTTTTCGAAGTTATCTTATAAAACTCTCAAACACTCACTATCATGTACAATCCTGTAGCAAACAGGTTTAAGCTGACAAGTTTTGAGTTGTATTGTTTCTGCATGTCTCCTGTGTAACCTAGCCCCTTTGATGACCATCTGTCGCTACCCCTTCTTAGTGTTTTCCGGTTCCTCAGGTGAAAAGACACTTTTATTGATTTCCTTCTTCAAATGGACAATAGACCAACCGCACCTATTGTCAGCCATTCATACCTTCTGTTTAACTCATGGTCTTGCTACACATGTGTTCAGAAAAGATGGTCCGCTATTGTAATGAAGAGATGGTGAGGATTGTGTATGAATGTATTATATTAATACAGGACTTTTAACTTCTGTATGATATTTATACTGTATAGTATGTACTTTTTAAAAATACTTTAAAATAATTTTATAAAAAATGTAAATTGATGTTTTATTATATAGTTTCAAATTTAAATGTGTTTGAAAAAAATTATCTCCGAGTATTTTGGGAGTTTTTTTCTACCCTCTTGCTAATTCGAACTCTTGATAATTTGAAGTTTCTCATTGGTCCCTCCAAATTCGAATTATCAAGAGTCGACTATATATTTTTTTTCCTCAATATATAAATAAATTTCGAAATTAAAAATTTGTTTTTTTTAATAATCTCTTAATCATTTGTCAGTGATTTTTGTATCTGTGTTTTATGAATAAAATACCTATTTCATTATATAGCTTAAAAAAATATGGGCTCAAGTGTAGTAGAAGGGGGGGGAGCCTTTCGATTTGGCGATTTTTATATTGATCTTATGGTGAGGCTTTGAATTCATTCTGGCTTCCAGGCACCTATCGCTAAGTGAAGTAGCTTGGCGATCGATTTTAATCGCCAAAAAAAATTAACATCGCCAAGGGGCTGCCCTACTACACTTTACTAAATATGAATTTGATTTCCTCCTATTTGATTGACTTAAATGTTGAATGTGAAAAAATTACAGAAATTTAAATTTAGGAACTCATTTTTCAAAAAGGCAATAAATGCTTATCTAAATTTATGTTTTCATATATTTTATGAAATAATTTGTCTTATTGAAGAGCGCATGCTGCAAAATTACATTTAGAGTTAAGAAGAAAACAATAAATTAATAAATGTATACATTTGTGTTAAAATAATTTTAAAATTCCCCCCTCTTTTTTATAGATATGCCTGCAGAACTGTACTTGAGAAACATGCTTTACTTCTTGCATTTCATATTTGTTCTAAAATCTTATTAGTTCAGGGTGAGCTAGACAGAGCAGAGTATGAATTTTTCGTCAAAGGAGCTCAGGTATATACTTTTGTAATTCAATTTTTACATTGAAATGAAAAATAATAATTGAAAACTTGGCATTTCTTAAAATTTAAATTAATAATAAACTTAATTTTAAATTTATTTGATTTTATATACTTCATTTTTTTATTTGGTGTAATAAATGTGTTATAATTAGTGACAATATTTTCCATTAAATTTTTAAAAAATTACTTTTTTTCTTTAAAAATATAAGATAAAAAATATTTCATTTTAATAATTTTTACATGATTATTACATTTTTTTCAACCTTTTACAGATAATTGATCGCTCAAATGAGCCTCCTAATCCATGTTCTCAGTGGTTGTCACAAGAGAGTTGGGATAATATAACCCAATTAGAACGATTGCCTAAATTTCTTAGCATAACTGTGTCTTTTGATGAGAATTCTAGACTATGGCAAGATTGGTATTTAACTTTACAACCTGAAAAAAGACCTCTGCCTGGTATATTTTTAAGACAAAATTTATTAATAATTGTAAGATTATTCCAATTAGTTTAATATTTATTACTCTAAGATTGGAAGTTTAAGAAAATCATGCACTGGTTATTTCAACTGCAGATCATATATTTAATTGGATATTTGTTTCATATTGGTTTCAATTACGATTCAAAAAATTATTCAAAATTTTTTGGTTATTGAATGTTTTTTTTAAACTATAGAGTTTCCCAAAAAATAAAAATAAAAAGAATCATCAACTATATCTCTATTTACTGTATAGCAATATTAAACTTCTAAAATTCATTGTCTTTATTACTGTTTAAATAAAATATAATTTTAATAAATAAAATCAGAATGTTATAAATGATGTATGAATCTATATAAGAGAGGCACAACATTCAGACACAATACAAATTTCTTAAAACACTCAATAGAGTTATCTCATAGAAACTTTTTTGTTGCAGAAGCTTAATAAAAAAGTATTTATTTCAATATTAATCATTGGTGGAAAAGGGAAATAGGTATTATACCAGCAGTAACAACCTGTTAGAAAACATTTTAGTTTATATAATGATATATTTATTACTGATTTTATTTTAAACCATTATTAAATTCCAACAAGAAAAAATGTAACAGATTTAAATTTTTGAAATTTTAATTTAAGTTTTGGTTATAAAATTTAGAAAAATATCTAGAAATGAGAGAAACATTACAGGTCTTCTTTTGCAAGAGAATAAGCTTTTATATTACATTTAATCAATTATAATGTCTTACATAAATTTTTCATTCATTCTTATGTGTATTTTTACATCGTTTATTCAAATTCTTGCTGCATTTTTCCATAAAATGTCTTCTGTTTGCTGTTAATTTTAATTTTTTAACTAATGCTTTCTTTAATTTGTATAAAGGTGTTTGGCGAAATGTGTGTTCTGGATTTCAGATGCTTCTTATTATTCGATGCTTACGTCTTGACAGAGTAACAAGTTGTGTGAGCAATTTGATTAGTACCATTCTAGGAAAAAGGTGAATTTTATTAATCTAGAATAACATATATTTATGTCAGCATAACAGCAAAAAATAAAACTGATTAAATTTGTTTTAGATTACACTAAAAGATTATATTATATTAAAAGTAAAACAATATCAATCTTTTTTTCCCCTTCTAGCTTTTTAGAATATCCTAGCCCTGAAATAACAGAAATATTTAATGAAAGTTCACCAAATAAACCTTTAGTTTTATTTACTGTATCATCAGACACAGTTAGTATTTTTTATCATTATTATAATTATTTGTATCACTGCTTTGTGAGATTCACTTAACAAACCATTTTTATTTTAGGATCCTGGAAAAATAATAGAAAATTTAGCACAAAGCTTGGAAATAAAATATAGAGCAATATCTCTTGGAAAAGGACAAGAAAATGCAGCTTCACAATTAATAATTGATTCTGCAAAAGTGGTAAAGTGATATTTTTCTATAATTAGTTCCATGAAACAAATATTTTTTTTTTTTGTAAATCATGTTATTTTATAATTTATATATAATTAATAATCTTTTTTTTTTTTTTTTTTTTTTTTTTGCATTTCTGGAGTAAATTAATACTCCTTGATAATTTTCTTCTAACAGAATATTTATGTATTGGTAAATAAAAGAATTATCGATTCAATGTATTATTTAAATCTTTAAATAGCAATTTTTTAACATTAAATTGTTCTTCAGGGATATTGGGTATTCATTTCAAAGTGCCATCTTCTATTGAACTGGCTACCAGCTTTGGAAAAATTTGTAAATAAACTTCAGACTATTAAAGTTCATGAAAAATTTCGTCTGTGGCTTGGATCTGCTCCAACTAAGCTCTTCCCAATATCTGTTTTACAAAACAGTATCATTTTATCACTTGATTCACCTAAAGTATGATTTTTTTTTCTTTCTCTAAAGTGATTTTTCTCTCGGTGTATATCTATTTTCTAAAAAGTTTTTCAAAGAATATTGAAAAAATGTATTTTGCAACTAAAATTTTAGCTAATTCTCTACTTAATAATAAACAAATGTAGAAATAATGAAAATAATCATAAGAAATTAAGTTTAGAAATTTTTAAATCTACTGATCACATAGTGCAATCTTATTTTGTCTACTCTGTGATCTGTTTATAATTTAATCTAAGAACAGTGTGCTTCTAAAATAAAACAGAATTTTAAAATACCCTAGCCTTGAAATAAGAGAAGCATTTAATGAGAATTCACCAATTAACAAAGACCAACTTAGTAGGTCCAGAACCCATAACTGAACCAATTAGTGCAACTGAAAATGTCTAAATATATCTAATTTTAACTTGATAAACATGTCGCTTTTAATGTAACAATTAATAGAAGTTATGAGAGATCCTCGATAATTAATTTTGTATAAAATCAAAGCAAAATAATTTAATACACTTTCTAATAAAGTTTACTTTTATGCGTTTACTTTTATGCAAACAAATAACTGCAAAATGATTAAAGTTCTTATTTTTTTTATTAGGGTATTCGTGCAAATATGTTAAATATGTATAAAGACTTGGTCACTGAAGAAGACATCAAAACTTCTACTTGTGAGAAAAAATATAAATGTTTATTATTTACATTGTCATTTTTTCATTCTGTTCTTTTGGGGAGAAAAAGATTTCAAAATCTTGGATGGAATTTTAATTACACCTTTACTAAAGAAGATTTTAAGGTATCTCAAGTTTTTTATTATGGAATTATTTAATACATTTATAAAAAGAATAATATTCTAAGAATAGAAAGCAAATAATTGCATGATTATAACTGCAGATTTTTCCTATTATGGAAATATACCCTTAAGAATATTTAATTCATTTAAATCATAATTGATTAAAGAATTCTATTTTTATACAAGGTTATGAAATAAAAAATTTATTTGTAATAAGTACTACAAAACAAATCCCCTATGTTGTAACACTTCATATAGAATTGTATTTTTCTTTCAACTCATATCTATTTCATTCTCATACACAAAAATCTTATTATTAAAGCTAATGATTGTCTACCTTCAATTTTTTAAGACATCATCAAAGTTATTGAAACTCTACTTGGATGAATACA
Source organism: Trichonephila clavata (assembly GCA_019973975.1). Classification (NCBI taxonomy): domain Eukaryota; kingdom Metazoa; phylum Arthropoda; class Arachnida; order Araneae; family Nephilidae; genus Trichonephila; species Trichonephila clavata. Next base: position 99,348 of record BMAO01027627.1, on the reverse strand, counting down.
AAGACACTTCATGGAATGCTTTAAAATCAATGATTGCAGAAGTTACTTATGGTGGTCATATGGCAGACATGAATGATGAACAGCTATTGATGACTTACTATGACCAATTTTTTTGTGATGAAGTCTTAGGAGGTGTCAAACATCGGTATGTTTTCGATATTATAAAAAAATTTATGGAATAGTAATTACAATACAAGATTTTTAGTTTCTTTAATCTTTACTATTTTCAAAGAAACAGTCTATAATTTTTAGTATTAAATTATGTCTTTATCAGCATATTAATTTAATTATTTTATAATTTCATTTTCGCATCATCTAAAGAGCATATTAAAATTATTTAAATAATCATTTATGATAAATTAATTTCAGCTCAAAATCATCTATAGAAATTTTACTTTGAATTGACAATATGCATAATTTCAAAAGCACAAGACATAAACCATTTGTAGTAATGTACTTTTTCAAGTTTCTAAAATGAATATTAGTTATTTTCTTAAATCTCTTAGAAAGTAATATTAAAAATACTAATAAAAGAAATATTTTTCTAATTTAATTTCACTTACAGTTTAACGCCTGTACCTGAATACTGTATTCCAGACGATGGACCATTAGAAACATATGTAAAATTCATTGAAGGATTACCAGCTTCAGATGTCCCAGAAGTTTTTGGACAACATTCTAATGCTGAGATACCATACAGAATACAAAATGCAAAAGAAATTCTTGATAATGTTATGAAAATCATGGGAGAAAGTTTTACTATAAGAAATATTGAAAAGCAGGTAATGTTAATTTAGTGGTTCTAAAAATTATAGTTAAAAATGAAAACTCACAAAATAATAAACATTTTCAGACACCTACTCATTATTCTAAATGAATTTTTTGGGTATGATTTAAAAAAAAAATCCATGAGAATTTTTTTAATAGTGTCGATTGATGCTGATTTGAATTTAAAAAAATTCACATATGTTTACCATAATAAAGAAATGTATTTACATATGTTTACTGCAAAATAAGTCTAATTTGACATAAGTCCTGTTTAACTCTGATGTATGAACTCTCATGTTAACTCTCATGTGCACTTATTTCCTCAGTCTTAAATTCAGGTTTTACACTATATAAACACTGTGAGAATTTTAGAAGGATCACTTTACTATCATCCATTACATACTTCTCATTGTCAAAGCCTGGCAAATAGTTTTTTATAGAATATAGAATTCTACTTGAAGGTGTTTGTGGCCAGAAACAGTGAATAAAATGGACTTTGAGGTCAGGGATGTTTTAAGGCATGGAGAAATTCAGCCCAGGGTTTCGTCTCAACCTTAATAAAATCATGATCCAAATAATTTTAATTGACAAATGTTATTTCTGGACGTATTCTCCAAAAACTGGAAATTTCAAACTATATACCAACTGACAACAGGGGCAAGACTGCCTTATATATCATGTCCATCATTCACATCTAGGCCTAGGCCTACTACCATACCCCAGCAATACTTATTTAGTCGAAAGGACACAATCAACTGAGTTGATTTGTGACATTCTGAGTCATGCACATTTATTTTCTACAAGTTACCACTTGTATGAGAATTTGACTATGTATATTATATACCGTCTACTTAAAATAATTGCAAGTGGGATCTACTTTTGTACAGCAACGTAGGGCTTGCAAGAAGTCTTAAGATGTCAATATTTGTTGTTGTGCCTCTATAGATGGATATCATCTATCTGAGTAAACACATTGATCTGGATGTAAATGATGTGGAGAAAGTGAAAGGGCACAGGAAAAAACTGCTTACTGAAAAGTAGCAGGAACTTATGGGAAAAGGAGCACAAGACTATGACATAAGTTCTCTTCAAGTTCGAAAAACAGAGGAAGAGTGTCAAACATTTTTCAAAGCAGCACTAGCCAAACAAACCATTATTAACATTATGTGGAATGACCGGACAACATCACACTTTCAGGAAGACTAAAGCAAAATTTTTGGGGCAGATTTGAGTAAAGATCAAATCTGGTAATTTTTAAGTTGGTCCAAGTAGGAAAAAGGGATAGCAAAGAGAAAATTGATTTTATCTAATTGCTTTTGTATCTTGGTATTAACCAGTGTTTAACTAATATTATGTATAATATCATCATTGTATAATATAGCCATAATAAAAAGTTTTTGTGGTAATATATTATTTTTCCTTTATTACTTATGTAAAAAAAATCATTTGGTTTATGATATGTCCTGTTTGGTATACACTATAAATCTAGAATGCAATATGTTTTTATAAGAATGTATACAAAAATACCACATGTATAAAAAATACAAACAAAAATGCTTCTTTGTATTGATCTTTCTTTCCTCTCCACCCTTACAGTAATTATCCATTAGATATAAAACTGTTTTAATATTTTGTTTTTAAAGGTCATAAAGGTTGTATCAGATATTAAGCAACGAATTCCATATTTATTAGATGAAAAAACTGCTTTGGATATCTTACAAGAAAAACTTGATCCTTATAGTGAAGTATTAATTCAAGAGGTAAATGTTTAAATTTATCTTTTACATTTAATTTTTTTAAAAATTATGCATTAAATTTTAAAAATACATTGAGGCATTTTCTAATGCATGGATTTATCCAGTAAGCAAATTTATTTGTAAACAATAATGGCAATATTTCATTTTTATATTATTCGTTGATTGAAAAAATTCAACAGATTTCATTGCCTTAGTTTATTAAAAGAGGGGAAAAATAAAGCATTGGACAATGAGAACATCAAATTTTATGCTTGATATATAATTTTAAATGCCTTTAATGAAGACATTTTTCAAATCATTTAATATTGAATACTAAAATAAAATCACACAAGCAGTTGTTGTTGTTTTTTTTTAAAAAAACACAAAAACCTCTTTTTAGTATATATTTAGTATAGCTTTATTTTTTTACAAAAAATATAATTAAAAAGGGGAAATAATAAATACATAACTATAAATTATATAGAGGACCTTAAAACGAGTAGAAAAATAAATTAATTCAATGATCAAGAGGCCCAAATAAATCTTAATTATTTCCTTTCTGAAGTAAAAATAAGTAGGATTTAAATGTATTTATATAAATTTATTAAAAATAATTTTTACAAATATTTTGTCAAATTTCAGACAAAACATTATAATGTCCTGCTTAAATTAGTTTCTAAGTCTTTAAATGACCTAGAAGCAAGCACTCTGGGTAAAATACTGATAACTGATGAGCTTGAAGAGTTCTCTAAAATAATTTTGAAAATGGAAGTTCCTCAGGAATGGCAAAAGGTAAAATTTAAAATATATATTACCTTGTGAGTAAACTTTCAAGCTATTAATTTTATTACTGATATTTTCCTGAATATTTGTAATATGATTAAAACAAAAGTTTCTCTTTTGAATATTCTTAACATTTATTTATGTAATTATACAATCATAGTTTTATATCTCGAAGTATATATTTCAAATATTTAATTGCTATAAGCAACAGTTTTTTTTATGGAAAAAGCTAATTTTATTCAATGATGAATGAAATTTTAAAAAAAGTTACAACACATTCATTATAACATGCTTATTGGTTAACAACTGAATTATAAAATACACTGGCCTCCAAAAGTTAAGGTACGGCGCATTTTTCAAAGCTCGTCATTAAAAAAATAGCAGCAACAATAAATTGCATTGCTTGTATGAATCATTATCATGTACTTTAAGAAAAATTTTATGGAAAAAAAACGAGTCATAACTTTTATTTTAAAGAAATGGACATTTAAGTAGAAGTTAGAGGAAAAGTCAAAGTCCAACTTACGTAGCTTGATTTGTATGTTATATGTATGATTTTTGATCATCAATAGTGGTTGGTAATTTCATTTAGAATATCCAGGAGAGTCTAGAAATGTCTTGCAGAAATTATTAATTCGACTCATTTAGGTGGCAGGCATTGAGATGGATCAAAAACGGCTTGTCACAAACTGATGCTGCTAGAGAGTTGTAAAATTGGCTCCCAGTGTGATCCAACGACTGTAGGATCAATAGGAATTTAAGCACTATGTATTTAGAAAACATGTTCCAGGTCAATCACTAGTTACAACGCCTATAGAAGACTGTTTTCTAGCTCTTTCAAGTTGAATAAAAAGAAGCACTACGATGCCTCATCTCTTTGCAGATTATTTTGTTGTATCAGGAACAAGAATCTTCGCTACAATGGTGCAAAAACATCTTCACAATGCGTCTTTATACAAAACGACCAGTTATGCGTGTCCCCTAAACCATCCACAGAGATGTGCCTTTTTATATGCCAGACAGTAGTGGACACGTTTCGTATGCCAGACAGTAGTGGACTTCTGTACTCTTCACAGAGGAGTTCAGGTTTACACTGGAAAGCGATTCAGGATGTCTGCTGGTCTAGAGGGAATCTTCACTAGATACAACCAATCCAGCAATGTAGAAAGACACAATTACAGAGGTGGTGAAATCATGGTTTGAGCAGATATCTCTCTCGGTGGTCACACTGACTTGCATGTGATCTATGGAGGAATTCTGACTGGAGTAAAATATCGGGGTGAGATCATTGATCGATATTCACCCGTACACTACTGATATTGGTAATGAATTCATTATCTGATAGATGATAATGCGCAAAATCCCCGAGCTGTGCTTGTTGAGAATTATCTTCAGGATCATAGTTTGGAACAAATGGAATGGCTAGCTGAATCCCCAGACCTTAATCCGATAGAGCATATTTGGGGCTCCCTTGGTAAACACATTGGTGTTCTAAGTCCGATTCTAAATCTTTACATGTGCTGGAACAAGGATTACTCCATGTTTGATCCTCACATTCCATTTTGGTATCCGATAACTTAATTGGTAGCATAGAAATGTCGATGTCACTAATGCATTGCAGTTAGGAGTGTGTGGACACATTTCTTATTAAAACCATTCTTTTATAATGTTTCCATGACATTTTTCCGCATAAAACTGTGATGTACAACTTTCTCCGGTAATGGATTTTTCCTTCATGAGTGCTATTTTTGTTGTAAAGTAAGTTTGTGTTAAACTTATGCAAATCTATGTTTCACATTCACTAAGAAACAGTTTATATAGTGCACATTTCCTCCAAATTTATTATTTCTATCTTCATTCATTTTTAAAATAGATACATTATACAGGTTTTTTACCTTAACTTTTGGAGGGCAGTGTAATTGAACTTAAAAATGTCTTGTGCTATCTTATTACAGTAACAAAGATAATAATGTAGAATCCCGAAAACTCGGCATATTGTGGACCAAAGGGTGGCCGAGTTTGTGAAAATGCCTGTTTATCAAGAATGGGATTGAAAAGGAATAAGTACGAGTGTTTCCTCAGAAAATATTGTACTGCACTTGTATGCATGAGAAACAGAAAATAAACTGCTCAAATATTCTTAAACAAAGGAAAAGTGCATACTTTATGTAGGCATAGAGCATTTACTACATGAAAATGAAAATTAATAATTACATAGTACTCAGTAATTTACCTAACCAGCCACACCTCAGAAAAATACTTTATGAAGGCATAAAGCTATCTATAGTGAAAATTAAAAAGCCTACTTTGCAAGAACTAGCTATCTTTTTTTTTTTTTAAAGAAATGTGTAATGTCCTGTTATTTTCCACATATTGCACTCTGCATTTTTCTGTTTCGTCACAAAGATGATAAGAAGCAATAAGTTCATTACCGATGCACTTTGTTGTTCAAAATACTGAACAGTTTCAACAGCCTTAAGTCCCTCACTATGTGATATTTTTGGAGTTTATACTATGTCCTCAACGTTAATGTCATCATTGTTTCCTTAACTGTGACAACAGCAATAATTTCTGCATCGGACATAATGCCTTGCTTGGTCCTGGAATGGATCTGCGCATGGGGTTTTTCGGACCTACAAGGATGTGGCCGAGTTATCCCGACTACCGGCTTATCGAGTGCTGAGTTTTTGGGACTCTACTGTATTTAGTTCTGATTTTGATGCAGTTTTTTCTCTAAAAATCTTAACTTATTTGAAAAATGAATGACTGGTATTTATTGGTTGTGGAGCTAGAAGGGATAGTGAGCAATAAAAGCTATAATACCCCTTAAGTTGAGTTATTATGCTTGGAATTAAAACGGGATAAAAAAAATACACTTTTTGTGTGATACATATATTTTAATGTGATATTTTTTATATTACTTACACTTTGAAAATTAATAAATAAGAGTAACCATTACGCAGAACCCATTTTTGATTTAATATAGTATGCTTACACAATTCATATTCAAGATAAAAAGGGATAATGTCTTTTATATTTAAATAGTATTTTGGTTATATTTCATAAATAATGATGATTTTGCACTTATGATAAAGTATTCTCCCCCCCCCCCTCTTTTATACAAGCAAACGTTATACAGGGTGTCCAGTCTTAATGTGACTCAATAGCTAATTCCCGAACCGTTCGGTTTAGATATGCACTTCCAATTTAAAAAATGTTTTAAAAAAGGTAAGGAATGTTTTTACGTACTTTTCGAACCAAAAGACCCATTTACAAAAAAATAACAAAAATTAAATTTTTATACGATCCCCCGGTCCTATCACTTGTATTTAGGAAAAGATGCGGTACACAAAAACAAAGTAAACACAAAAAGTTTCACTTTATTACAATAAAAACTGGCCGAGTTATGCCTACATAAATTTGAAGCATCCGAGTTGCTCAGAAAAAAGGGTCGTATATAAATTGAGTTTAGAGCACAGTAATTTACTATCTACAAAAAGAGCAAAAAAAAATCATAGAAAAATTAAAACATCGTATTAAACATCATAGATTGACAATTTGTATTGCTGTATGGCGAACAATAAAAATTAAATTAAAGAGATACAACTTGTACCGAAAAAATTAAAACACCTTGTTTTAACATATAGCAGCAAAATGATACAGGATTTCCCGTTCAAATTATAGCATAATGTGGAATGATGCGCCAATCATAAATCGGGGGTTTTATTATATCAGAGGGACCAAATTAACTTAAATAATGGTGAAGGTACGAGACAGGGAATACATCTATTGCAACTCCCAGTTTTATACAAGCGCTGAACAGCACGGGCAATTGTGCAATAAGATGGATGTCTTCGAGTGGGAAATTTTATGGCATAAAGTCTTGCCGCTTCTCTCTTATTTCGATTACACTGCCCATAAAACAGTACCATTTAGCAGTTTCTTCATTTGTATACATCTCGTTCTCCCCTACTAGAATTCGTTATATTAGAATACGACTGTATGCAATTGCAAGCGACTACGCAACAGATTTTTAACGTTCGTCATGATCAGCAAAAACGCAGCAAATCAGACTGAAGCCATAGCATATAAGTCTATTTTTTTGGAGCTCCTTTTAAAATATTTTCTTCGTTCAAAATATTTTATTTTTTCTACGTTTTACACGTACACAGAATAAATTTTATTTCTTAAGTACTCAATTATTGTATTTTTACGTATGCTTTTAAATTTAAAAAATGATTTACATAAAAGTGACGTGCAAGAGCAAAAGTTTCCTAGCAGAGCTCCAACTAATTTCACTTTGGAGACGGCCCCTTACTAGCTTCTTGAAAATAGCCGAGAAAATGCATATAAAGTATGATTTTTTAAGTTCCACAATTCGGCCAGTTTTTATCGTAATAAAAAGAAATTTTTTGTGTTTACTTTGTTTTTGTGTACCGCATCTTTTTCTAAATATAAGTGATAGAACCTGGGGACCGTAAAAAAATTAATTGTTTTAATTTTTTTCTAAATGAGTTTTTTGGTTCGAAAAGCACGTAAAAACATCGCTTACCTGTTTTAAAATTGGAAGTGCATATCTAAACCGAACGGTTCGGGAATTAGCTATTGGGTCACATTAAGGCTGGACACCCTGTACAAACTATTTAAGATATTTTAAATTTAATTTTCTATTTAATCAAATATTACAATAAAAAGCCATTCTTCTTCACAGTCACTATGAGGATATATATATTGATAAAGAATTTTTTTAATGATTTTATTTTTATGGTTACTTTTCATTGCTTACTCAAGGATTCTCCTCTAAGGTTTATAAAAAAAGTAAAAATTATTTTAAATATTCTCTACCAAATGCTGGGACTTCGCTTTAGTTCCTCGATTATGGGATCTGTGTCTCTAGAAATTCTATCCCAGAAATACTGTTAGAAATATTTGCCAAACTTGAACTTTTTTATACATGTGTATGGAATTGAAACAAGCCTTTTTGAATTCTGATGGAATAGGGCTTCAGTTATTAGCTTTAATAACTACTTTTAATGTCATTAGAAGATCCAATGATATGAATTTTATCAACTCTAATCTAATTTAATATATTAAGAGAAAAATTAAATTTCTTTAATATTTTACCTTAAATATTTAAAAAAACTCGTATATTTTTAATCCTTAGTTCTATTTTCTTTTAACTGTTTTGAATTCATTTTCCTTAATTTACTCTTGAATAATTTGTCTTTATTAAAGATATATATGTTGTTGTTGTTGTTACTAATGCCACCTGTCTGACATAGTCAGATCGAGGCCCACGAAATTCATTATGGCATCGGGCTAGATTGTACGCCTGTCGTTAGCCGTAGCTTTGAGCACCATGCAGGTGACAGTATGATTTGGCTCGGTTCCACACCAATTTTGAGGGAGAACACCCTGGGAGTAGTCAGGGGCCTCCCACCTCTCTTCCCCTTCCACCAACCTCACGAGAGGACTTGCGGCTCGACGGCTTTTTAGAGTACCCCCATGCCGCGAAGACACTGTAGATTTACAAACATCCATGCCTTCTCCGGGTTTCGAAGCCAGGCCCTACGGCACAGCAGTCAGCGTCGCTAACCACTATACCGGATGGGTGGCAAAGATATATATATATATACATAATATAACTATTTATTTAAAATCTACATTTTGACAGATTTATTAGTAATTCCTCATTAGAAGGATTAGACTTTGAGTTTTTGACTGATTTATTTGCGATTTTTAATTTTAAAAAATATCATTTTCGCTGACATGTGCCTTACTAAGCAGTTGAAATTTCCCCTAAAACACTGATATATTTTCTAAAAAAGATTTATATTTCCCTTCACTTGAACACATTATTTAAATACTCAAGGAAAAATGTGATATTTACATTTTTCCTTGAGTATTTAAATCTAGAAAATGAATAATTCTCTCTTGTAATTTTGCTCTTGAGTGAAGAGCATGCTTGCAGAAAGTCTTCTGGTGTTAAAATTAAATAAATGATGTGACTATAATATCAAGAGGTGCTTTTACTCCCACGACCACATATTACAAACAAGAATACCATCTGATTGATAAATATCATACACACATTATATAACAATACCATTAGAAACTTCTCTATTGGTTTGTATATATATAATCAAAATTTCTCTACAAGGAGAGAGATGAATAAACATGATCAAACTGAAAAGAATTGAAATTGTAAGAAAACCAGACAATAGCTTTTTAATGGAAATAAGAAAAATTAAAATAATAGAGATAAGTATAAAAAAATATAAAAGCATGGATACTACAGTATTATAAACATTGCTGACTTAGGACAGCTTAAATATAAAATAATTTATATAAAAGTGGGGTTGAACATGTTTTGTGGCCAGCCAACCTTCCCCCTTTCTATTAATAATACTGAGCAAAAACCTATTGAAAATAATGGATAGAAAATCTAAATCTATTATGAGGAAAAGGTAACTTACCTAAAAATTGCATTCAAAAATGCAGAGCTCGCGCTAAATCAGTACAATAAACAAGTTATTGCCAGATTTTGAACCCAAACACAAAATCGAAGCATAGCAATGGCTGAAAAGTAGCACTTAGCAAAAGTATGAAAAGAATAGAAATAATAAATTAAGAATTGAAAATATACTATCATTATCTTAGGGACACTAAGATAAAATGATTTTAAAATATAATAAATTAAAAAATTCTAATAGAACAAATAATTTTATCTAAAATTATAGTTTGGAGGTACCTATATCTATCTAGGAAGAATAATAAATTTATAATAACCTATTAATAAAAACTATGTAAATTTAATCCTTACTATTTAGAATTTCTTTATTCAAATATCTATTAATAAATTTAATTGGGTATTTTTGAATTAAACCGTATTTAGTAAAATGCTTACAGTTCTTTATTTGTTCTGATTTATTTGAAACTAGAAATTTATTACATTGTGTGTAATTAATAACAATATTTCTGAAAAAAAGAAACAGAAACATGTACATTACTCTCCCAATGTGGTACTTTTATAGTATTGAAATTAAAGTCTTCTCGTTTATCATAAATATTAGTAACTATTTTATTATCTTTTAATTTAATTTCTATATCAAGAAAATTTGCTTCATAGTTGTTACTATTTGTCTGTATTAAATTAAGATATTGTGGATAAAAATTAATGTTAGGTATAAAGTTGTCTTGCTTCCCAAAAATGATTATATCATCTATATAGTGAAAAATGTAATATTCTGATTGTCAATGAAACTATTTTCAAAATAATGTAAATATAAATTGGCAAGATAGTTGCTAGCTGGGCCACCTTGTGGCAAACCTTTAATCTGTTGATAATATTTACCATTATGATATACATAGTTCTCTTTTAGAATTAAACTAAATAGAGAACCAAATCTATCATAATCAACATTTTTAAATAAATTATCTTTATGTAAGTTTACAAGTGTTTTAATCATATCAGTATTATATGAGTTAAAAAGATCTTCAAAATCTAAACTATGCACTGAAAAAATCTTTTTATCTTTAATTTGTTCAATGAGTTCTTTACTATTTTTAAGTATGGCTGAGGTTTTAAGATTATTTATTGTATCTTGTAATATTTCATGGAGAATTTTGCCTGATTTGCTGATATATATGTATTAAAACCATTAGTAACTGTTCTAAACTTGACTGGGTCTTTATGAAATTTAGGAGTAAGAAATACATGTGGAAATTTAAAATTATTAATTTGTATTTTTAATTGTTTATGAAAAGCCAAAATTCGATTATTTATTTCTCTATCAGAAATTGATGACTTAATAAAAGCTGTATTATTATCAAAATGTTTGTTGAGAATTAAACTATAATAGTATTTACATATGAAGGCAAAATTTCCTGGCACTTTTATCAATATACACTATCATAAATTTATTTTGCAATTTTTTAATCTGGTTTTTAATATTATTAAAAAAACATGTTACTACCTGTACTAAAGTTATATTTATTAATCTGTTGTGTAATATTACATTTAAATTCTGTGAATGCCTCTAAAGGCATGCTATATTTAATAGCAATTTTGTAAATGAATTGCTCAATATCATTATATAACTGATTTTTGATAAATTTTATTATTATTGGAAATCATAAGTCTAAAACCAGTACCATTATTCATTATATTTTTTAGATTATTGTCTTTTACTATATTAAGTTCACCAGTAATAACATACTGGTGATATTTTTAAATTGTCTTTTTGTAATTAAGATCTATATATAATAAAGCTATAATTATTCTGAGACTAACAGATATTTGTACCTTGTTTACAGCTGTATTATTTATGACTGTCTCAAAAATTTAAAAGGGGGAAAGCTTTTATCACTCAATATTCCAAATAATTATACCTCAACAAATATAAAAATTATTTTCTTTCAAAATAAATTTATCATATGTTTATGGATTTTTAAAATGTAACTTTCTTTTCAGTTATATCCCACATTAAAACCACTAGGTTCATGGATTCATGACTTAAATCTTCGAATAAACCAATTGGCACAATGGATTTCAAATCGTAACATGCCAGTGAAACTTTGGTTGCCAGGAATTTCTGCTCCTAAAAGTATTTTAAATGCTACATTGCAGACCATGGTGAAAAATAGTGATGTATGTTTTATGCAATTATATAATTCATTGCTATCTTAAATTTCAAAATCAATTAATTATATGAAATTTCTTACTATATTTTTCAGGTAGTTTTAAAAGAATTAATCTGGGAGTACCATGTATCTGCATTAGATGAATCACACATTACTGAAGCTCCACCAGTAAGATTGAAAAGAGATTATTTTAACGAATATAGTTCAATTACACATTATTATAAGTCTCTTGCATCTCATTGTAACAATTTATATTTTTAAAAAATATTTCAATTTTCCCTAAATTTTTTAAATTTGTCCCTGAAGAACGCACTATGAACAAGGAACTCTATGTAGACATCCTGCGTTGTTAGCAAGAGTCAATCTGAAAGAAAGAACTAAAATTGTGGGCTAAGCAGTCATGGGTGCTTTTGCATGACAATGTTCCACGCACTGATCCCTCCTCGCCACTAACTTTCTTGTGAAAACAACTGTTTAGTTACATCCTCCTTTTCCCCCTGATCTCTCACACTGTGACTTCGGCCTATTTTCTAAGCTGGCATGCCATTTGCAGGGTCATTTGAATGCATTCTGCAGATGAAGTTAAAAGTGCATCGTGGGCTGAATTATAGGACTTGGCTAAAAAGGACAAGCTATGGAAAAAGTTTGTTACTGAAGGGTCTTATTTCGAAGGAGGATGTGTTTCAGCAATTTCCTTTCTTCCTCAGTGGCTCGACAGCCCAGGGAAGCCCTTCTCAAGAAGCCTTTTCCAGGCTAGTCTTCTTCCTGCTAATGTTCTCCAATTCTTAGTTCTCAAAACTAGGAAATCTTTTTCTAGGCCATCAATCCATCTAAGATTAGGCCTGCCCTTTCTTTGTGTGTCAATTAGTTGGGTGAGGACTTTTTTAGTGGTGCGGTCTTCGTCCATTCTGACAACATGACCTGCCTATTTAATTCGTTGCATTTTGATGAAGTTAACAATGTCAGATTCTTTATATGATTGATAGAGCTCGAAATTTAATCTTCTTTGCCACGTTCCATTCTCTTGAATTCTTCCAAAAAAATAAATTTTAAGATCTTCCTTTCGTAGATGATTATCATGTTCTCATCGGCTCGAGGCATAGACCAAGTTTCACATGTGTAAGTTAATACTGATCTTTAAAGATTTTTATACAATAGAACTTTTGTTTTTCTTTTGATTAAATTCGATTTCATATATTTTCATATTCCATTTAAGACATCTATTAGCCATAGTAATTCTCTTTTGGATTTCAATAGTACAATCGTTTCTATTGTTAATTTCTGAACCTAAATAAGTGAAACTGTCAACTTCAAAATTATACTCTTCAACTTTGAAGTGGGAATTGTTAAAACAAGATGCAAGGCATGTACTTGGTCTTGTTCTCATTAATTTTCAGTTCTGAGGGCCTCTTTCTCTAAAGATAAGAAGGTTTGTCTTAGTGTGGTGGGTGTTCGGGCAATATCAATATCATCAGCAAAAGCCAACAACTGTACTGATTTATTAGATGTTTCCTCTGGTATTGATATTGGAATCTTTTGCAACTTTTTTCAATGCTAGGTTAAAAAGGAGACACGCTAGTGCATCTCCCTGTCGAACACCATTTTTTATTTCCAATGAGTCCGAAAGATCATTCTGCACCTTGACCATGAACTTTGTTTCACTTAATGTCAGTCTTATTAGCCTTAATGACTTATCAGGGATTTTAAACTCTTCCATGGCTACATTAAGAGCCTTTCTGTTGATGCTATCATAAGCAGTTTTAAAATCAATAAAGAGGTGATGCGTATCAATTCTAAATTCCCTTGTTTTCTCCAAAATCTGACGGATGTTGAATATCTGCTCTGTAGAGGATCTTCCCTTCCGAAATCCATTTTGGTAGTCTCCAGCTGTAATTTCCACTAGTGCAGAAAGTCTGTTCAATAGAATATTTGAGAATACCTTATAACTTGTACAGAGCAGGCAGATTCCTCTATAATTAGAACACTCGAGTATATCTCCTTTCTTGTGTATTACACAATTTATACTCAATTTCCATTCCTTAGGGATTACCTCCTGTTCCCAAATTGCTTGAACCAAATCATACAACTTTCTTAAAGGTTTCCATTCCTCCATTTTTTAGTAGCTCAGATGGAATAGCGTCAGAGCCGGGTGCCCTATTGTCTTTAAGTTTATTTATGGCTTCAATGACTTCCTCCAGTGATGGTGGTTCAACTACACCTTGGCTTTGAGTTCCCGTGCTTCCTAGTCACCATTATCATTGTTAAGTTGTTGAAATCTTCATTCCATCTCCTTAATACTTCAGTTTTATCACTCAAAAGAACTCCTTCCCTATTACTGCAAGAGGTGTTTCTTGGCTTAAATTTTTTGCGTCCAAGGTTTATTTCTCGAAAGAAAGATCTGCTTTCATTGGATCCCCTCAAATGTTCAACATTTTTAAAAAGATACTCAAAAATTATCCCTTTTTTTGCCCTGAGTTCTTTTCTCCTCTCTTCTTGCATCTTTGTATGCAATCACTGGGTTTCTTGCTCAGCATTTTACTATATGCCTCATTCTACCTCTGTAGCCATGAAACAATCATTATCGAACCAGTTCATTTTACTTTTTTTTTACCTTTTCCACAACTTGGTTACCTATTTCGATGATTGTATTGAATGGATACAGTGTATTCCATTTTTTGTCTATTCTATCCTCATCAATCAAAATGCTAATTTCTTTGTATTTATTTTTGAGCTGTTCCTGGAATTTTAGCTGCAATGCCTTATTTTTATACTGTCTGCAGTCAAATTTTTCCATGCATTTTCCAAGAGTCTTTTGGAAATTTGAAATTCTTGCCTTAACCAGAAAATGATCTGAATCCAGGTTAGTCCCACGATAAGTTCTTACATCCAATATATCTGACTTGTGTCTAGAATCAACCAGAAGATGGTCAATTTGATTGGATCTGCCTCCATCAGGAGATCTCCAAATTATTCTATGAATACTTTTATAATGGAACATTGTATTTGGTATGACCATATTATGATCAGCTGCAAAATTAGTTTGTTCCCATTATCATTTAAGTTTCAGCAATTTAATTAGTAATATTTTTAAGTTATAGACTCAGTCCAGAACTTTTGAATCCTACCTCGTAAATTCAAATAGAAAATTAGTAATAGTAGAAAATTAATTGAAACAAATGTATGCACACTAAATACATTTTATTAAAACAATTGATTATATTTTTATAAAATCATTTTAAAATAGTCTATCAATAATAAAAATTTAATTTTTAGGAAGGAATATACATACGTGGTTTATTGTTGGAAGGTGCTGGTTGGGATAAAACAAATGGCATTTTGATTGAATCAGAACCTCTACATTTAATTGCTACAATGCCAGTGATTCTCTTCAAACCTGTAACTGAATCTTCTGTAAGAGGTGAGAGAATATTTCAAAAATAAACCTTTGAATTTTATTTTTCAAAATATAAATTTTAAAGAAATATATATATTTACAAATATTTTTTAGAATTGTTTTCAAACATTGTTAGTAAATTTAAGGTTCATGAATTGGAAGTATTGTAATTTATAGTTGCAGAGTGTAACAAATAATTATAAATAGAATCTTTATGTGTGAATTTTGAGCTAATTTATAGTAAAATAAATTACTTTAAATTATATTCATAATATTATTTTCCATAATTACAGGAGTTTATGATTGCCCTTGCTATTATACATCAAAAAGAGTAGATGATAAAGGAAATTCTTCATTCCTTTTTAGTGTGGACTTAAGAACAAAAAGAGCAAAAGAATACTGGATAAAACGAGGCACTTCTTTATTACTTAGTTCCAAATAATTTATGTGAAAATTTTAGAATATATCACTTTAAAATAATACTTTAAATTTAAAAAAAATTGTAAGTTTCCGCTATTTCTCTCAAAATTGAGACAGTTATTTATATATAAGTATATAAATAAACTCATTTACCTACATATAAAAGTATTGCTTACTGAAATCAGACATACTCTTCAAAATTTGTCAGTTTTCAAAGATTATTGTCAATGTTCTTAAAACAGAAAGTAAGAAGATCCTAACAATTTTCAAAGATTGAATGTGATAAGTTTACCATCATAGTTCATATACATTTTCCCAATCCCACATTTTACAAGCATTCTCAAATAAGTAAAAAGTTTTTATTTCAATTTTATATGCAAAGATAATAGATTTGTAATAAAAAACACTATTTTTTCACAACAGTATTTAAATTGTTAGAGGCATTTTCCGTTCTAAGTACACATTTAGAAGAAAAGATTTAAAAACCAAGGAGCATATAAATGATAGTATAAAAAATACTGTTTTTAAAGAAAATCAGTCCATCACAAATACTTAAAAAGAATTTTATTTTAAAAGCAAATATTTTTGTACACAAATGTAACATTACAGAGAAGTTAGTAAGTGATTTCTACAAGAGCATAGGAATAACATATGATGTGAATTTCTGCAACCTTTAACAGAGTATATCTTATTCAACAAAAGTTTTATGATTTCCAAATTGTGAAATCAATCAATCGAAAAAACTTGTTAGGAAAAAAAAACCACAGTTTATCAAATTTTTTTGTTTTGTTTCATTAATTGTAGAAAGTATTGAAACAAAAATACAAAGATTTTCCTTCAGATTGTATAATATATCTGTTCAATTTAAATTATTTTTCCTTAGAAAATTTCTAAATATTACAAATTGCTTCTTAAAATAATATAAATGACTTGAATCATTTCAATTATTAATACCACAAAATTACAATAATAAGTAAGTTAGTACAACCTGAAAAAAATAATTGTTACATCAGTAAAATAAGATCGTGTGACTTAAGAATTTTCCATACATATTTTCTTACAATTTTTTCCCCATGAAATTTTCTTTTTTTAATCAATAGATTTTGTAAAATACTTTCATTAAAAGTAACACTTTTTCAAATGTATTGTATTTAAACAATCCATCACTTGTTATTGTTGAAGAGAATTTGTCTGGATTAGAAGTGCAATGATTTTAGATCACAAATGCTATTCTAATTGTGAATCAAGTTTAAAATGTTTATTGATAAAAATATGAATATAATACAAAGAAAATACAGATGAAATGAATGAGGTGTTTATCAAATCAGCATTCTCAGTGGGAATAAATTTACTTTTCTCTATATCTTCTGATGAACTCATTGACATCAAATTTCCTCTGACAACCTTTATAGTTCATAAAGCGTATTTTTCCAAAAACTGCTCGTTCAGCCCATCCTTGATCATGAATGCCACATATAGACCACATACAACCTATTTAAGAAAAATTTTGTAAAAGTGCAATACATAGTCATTATTTCCAAAGACATCCATTTTGGAATAAAAAAACTACTAGAGTATAAATAATTAATCTGTTTCCAATACAAATATATACCTGCCAACTTTTGAAATGAGAAAGCATAAAACAAATGGAAATAACAGGAAGATAGTTTCAAAAAAAGATATTTTGATAACTTATGAATTGACCTTTTTTATAAAAACTAATATACTAAAGTAAATTTAAAGTATGTGTACAATTACATCCAAGAAAGTAATGACTTTACATACAATAAAGATATTTTTATAAAAAAATATAGTGAAATAACTCATTTTTTAGATTATATTTATAAAAAAATTATAACACATTCAGAAATCAACAACTAATCAGATACTTTTCCAAGGTTTTTTTACTGTGCAAACTTTGAAAGTTCTAGATAATAGAATATATCTATTTAATACATAGAAAATATCTGTTAAATTGATAAATATTCTATAGAGACAGAATTTCAAGAATTCTCTACTTGATTTCTTATTTGGGAGATGTTTCGGAGTTTTCATGTGACAGGCAATATCATATAGACAACCTTAAGAAATGCGTGTCAATATATGACGTACATCACAAAATGCATATTTTTTCTCCTTTTTGGATATAGTAATAAAATCGAATTCCTTTTTCTTGTATTCTTTATACATCTGAAAGTATATTTTACCTTTGTCAGACAACATAATAAACAGAACAATCAACAAAAATCTTTCATTGAAGCTCAAAAAGGACAGATCCCTGCAAAAAGTTGCTACAGAGGGAAAATGATAATAATGCTCCACTTAACGGAACCACGCCTTTGAATCAGGAAACAGCTAAAAGATACATATGTCGGGAAAAAAAGGATGAATTTCATGAATTTTTAAAAAATTTTCTGGATACAAGTACAAGGATTCTCATGTGTTTGACAGTTTATTTTCCAATAATTGTGAGTTGAAGGCATTAAATAAGAGCTGTAGGGGAGAATACATTCAGCAGATGATGGAAGTTTTGCATAAATGGGAATGATGCAAGTGTAAAAGTTGGCAGGTGTACAAATGAGATAAATAAATCAAAAAATTGTATATTTTTATACTAAAATTTAAATCACACTCAATAAATTTCCTAAAAATTTTAACAGATACAGAGAAAGAAAATAATTCAGCATGAACTTATCAGGTCTTGACATGATAATCTGAAATTTATTGAGAAATATTGTCAAATGAATAATAAAAGAAAAAGTTTTAATAAAGATTATGGCCAAGGAAAAAAAATTGTAAGAGTCGATTGGGACTCAAAACAAAAACAAAACATTAGAATTAAATGCATTTTATACAAATTTAATATTCTCTTTTTTAAAAAGAAAATAGCTATATTTGTAATTAAATATATATTTTACAGAGAATAGCTCATTATATAATAAAATATTCTTTTAAAATTTGATTTTTAAAAAGATCAAAAATTTTTATAAAATGAAAATATAAATTAAAAATTATTTCAGAATATTATGTTTAAAAAGTAATAATATATTTCTTTTTGGATCATTAAATGATTCTAATTAAAGTAGATAAGAGTCATTTCAATAGTATTTAGCAGCTGTTGTATTTTATAAATATAAGCTATACCATAACGGCATTTTTCAATGGAAGACGAAAATGTCTGTTAAATAAAATTTATATAATCATTACAGATGGGTTGATTTTGTCAGCTACCATCAAACATCATAACTATACTAAAAACTAAACATATAGGGTAAATGTATATCTGAGATCCAGACCTAACTTGAAAGAAGGAAGAGAAAGATAAATATTGTTTGACATGGAAGGTCAAGAATTGGAAATTTTGTAGGGCATGACACTGGTTTTACCAATGACATCATAGGAGAAAAAAAAATCACTACGTTATTTCAGAGTTGTACGATTTTGACTTTAAATAAGCACCTAAAAATTATGTAAACAAGAATTTTTACATATATTTATACAGTTATGAATAATTCTAAATAAATGAAGGCTAATTCACAAAAGAAAGTCAACACAGAAAACTTTATTGGAAATAAATGAAAATTTGAAAATTATATCCTATTTATGCGAATTAACATTTAATAAACATACCAACATAACCATTTGGGTCACGGCCATCCAGATTATACTTATCATTAAGATAAATTGCAAATTCCAAGGCTTCTTCAGGGCTATTTGTCCATTCTAATATTTTCTTGGCCCAATACATGCGCAGAAATCCATGCATTTTTCCTTCTCTTGTCATTTGCCGCTTTGGAAAGTTACAGTTGATTATTTAATTAATCAATACAAATATTTTTCTCATTAAATATATTAATTTATTTTTATTCATTTACATACTTGTGCTGCATTCCAAAGCAGATCATGAGTCTTTGCATTTTCAAATTGTTCCTTTGTGTATATATACTCCCTTTTGTCTTTACTGTGATCTTTTAGAGTTTTCTTTGCCCAATCATATGCACCTGATACATGAACACATAAATAAGTATATATAATTTTAAATATCCTTGTAGAAGATATACACTAAAAATTATACCTTCAATTTTATCATATTTTTTATTGTAATAACAAAAATTATCTGCAAGCTCTCTTCGTATCACAGCTTCTTCAACAAATGCATCCACTGATGAACCATGTTTACTTTTAAACTTGAGAACAGTTAAAATAGCTCGCTGAACTGAAATTTGCCCTGAAAGAAGGTAAGAAAAAAAAGAAAGAATTTAAAATCATAATTTTTTTAAAGAAGTAATCTATGGAAGTATCTAATTAGATTTAAACAAAGTAAGAACTAAAAAGTTTTGCTTTTTTTTTGGTTACCCTATATTTTCGTATATAAGCTGAGAAATTTTGGAATATTTTAAAGCTAAAATATCAAGGTAGGCTTATATACAAACCTACTAATCCCAGAAAAAAACATAGTTTAGAAAAAATGGTTTCTTTAACGTTTTCCTATAGCCATGCGATAGTGATTTTTAACTTTTGGGGTATTTTAAATCGAACTTTATTCTAAATGAGGAAAAAAAGTCACATAAATTCTTCAAAGTCAATTTAAGAATCTGTTTTCAAATAAACTCATTACAATTTATATTCACTCATTGGGATGTCTAGATGTACGCAGCGAGTTTTTCCTCCAACTCATGAAACAGGTCAACAATCACTCACCCTATACAAATTTTTTTTCTCCCTGCTCATTTTCCAAACAAAAAAGGAAGAGAATGTTTTACTAGCTCTAATAATGTACAAGGGAACACACTAATGGGAAAAATTTGTGTTAGCTTCAGACAGGATTACTAGAAATAAAAGTATCGATGTAGATATCTGGTGTTTTACATTATAGCAAATTTATTGGAAAATATTTCACACATTCTACTTGCTTGGCAAAATTTTTTTGCCCTTCCTTTAATTTAAAAATTAAAGGAATTTTTGTTTCAATTTGACTTATATATGGATTTTGAATTTTGGGTTAATTTTTGAAGAAAAGACATAATTACAGCTTATATTTGGAAATATACAGTAATTATAAAGAAGTAAATTTTTAAAACTTAATTCTAAAAATAAATTAAAAATATATATTTAATTCAAACAAACATATCTATTAATAAACTATTTATCTTATACATTTTTAAATGTGGTTGTTTTTACCTAAGATGATATATATCAACTACAAAATTATACTCACCAAAATGAAACCATGGAGATAAATTACTTAAGTTATTTTTTGTAGGATCATTGCGAAGATCTCCAAAACCTTTCAATCTCTTTTTACAGAACTCAGATATTTGCAAAAGGCCAGCAGTAGTTCCTGGTTTGGCCCATGCAACTTCTTTTACATCCATATTCACTTCTAAATTGTTTTCAACCTTGTCCCAATCAGTAGACTAAAGCACAAATATCTTAATGTCAAAGATTTTGAGATAAAGATTCATTGCACTTAAAATATAAACACAATTTGTTCTCAGATAATTTGTAATTTAATTTATTAATATTTTGGGAGAATTTCATTTTATTTAATATATGCATTAATTAGTTTATTTTTCATAAATTGGTTTTTTTAAAGATTTTATAATTATACATAAATACTAATTATTTAAGTAGAAATTTATCTTTTAATAACATTTATATTATATTCAACTAGTATGATTTCCTATGTATAGAAAAATTGATAACAATTCATAATCTAAATTCCTGTATGAAAACAGAAATCTCAGCAAAAGATGCATCATTGTACAGAAAAGTTGAATTATTAAACTGGTCCTTACAAAAGTCCTAGTATCAATTCATAATGTAATATAAAAAAATTTTCATTTTATCATAGTGCAGCATTTGTTTAAGTATAAATTCATCAGTTTCAGAAAAAATTTATCCATCAAGAATATTCATGCTTTAGTCTTTATCTTAAAAAAATAAATGGTAACACTTCAAATTTTTTGTTTTGGTATGTATAGTACCAATACAATATTTTTTAAAAAAAAACAAAATGTATTTATTCATGTTCATTTTTACAGGACAAAATATTACACAGCATGAATAGAAAAAATATACTTAGCATAATATATTAAATGTTGATTTGTTTTAATAGAATTAAAAAAAAAGATTACTTACCCAAATTCATAAAAGTTTTTTTTATTTAGTGATGTTTTTTTTTATGGACTCTTATTGAAAATTTAGTCATGAAAAAAAAATACTTCAATTTGAAAACAAAACATTTTAAAATAGAATTTAATCACTGAAAGTTTTTTTTTTTATTCATCTCTTGAGAAAATTGATTACTTATAACATTACAAAATATTTTTTCTCAAATTATAAATACATTTGCAGATATTTTTTAAAATTAGTTTGCCTGATATTTAAATCACTTAATATCTATTTTTAACTTCAAAATTGCTGGTACCTGGTAAATGCACTTAGCTGTTTCCTTTTGTTTAACAACAGGAGGAAATTCAGTGAGGAAATCTTTGAGTTTGTCATGAATTTTTTTCCTGATTGTTCGAGCTCCATACTCTAATTTATCAGATGCAATCCAACAAGGAACAATATTATGTGCATCAACCTAAAAAATATTGACCTATGTAAAAAAAATTGTTTCTATAGGCATCTGAAGAAAGATTAGAAAAATTTACTTCTTTAAAAACAATAAATCTAGCAAATCAATAATATTTCATATTTTTAAAAATTAGAATAACTGTATGTTAAAGAGAAAAAATCTTCAAATATCTTTGTAAATGGGGGAAAAAAATTCTATAAATTTAAAATAATTCACATTTTATGAGAAAATAAATTCATATCCCACAGTTATAACAATCCTATTTAAATATTAGCAATATATTATTCAAATAAAAATGTAATTTGAGTACATATAATAATTTAAGCTACAGAATACACACATTTAAAGCAAATTAACAGAACATTATCAGCAAAGATAAATCAAAAGTCCTGTACAACAAAATTTTTAAGAAAAGATTTTTAAAAAACATATTTTATTAAATATATTACTACAGTAGAATATCGTTTATCTGAACGTTTATAATCCGGAGCGTCAAATATCCGAACCAAAGTCCGGATACGTTTTTGAACAGTGCTATGCTTAACATAACAATTGTTTTGTGTGAGGCCAAAAGTGATGGAAAAACCCAAGGTGAGGGATATTTAGGAAAGTTTAGTTGTGTGATTTGGTAAACAACTGCACGGAATATTATGTCAGTTTGTTTCCAAGTGAAGGGGTGTATGCGTGCTCTTTTGTTGAGTTGTGAACTGCTATGACTTCAAATTCAAAACGGAAACGCAATGTCTTGAACATAGATACAAAACTTGAAATATTGAACCGTGTGATGATTTTCAATATTCGTATAGTGTCCGGTTTCATATACAGCATGGATCGCTTTTGGTTATCCAAACAGTGTCTGGTCCCAATTGATTCGGAAAAACGACGTTTTACTGTATATATATATTCCCTTTTCCACCATTAAACAGTATATCATATGCTATGAATGAAATATTTTTAAAACACAGATACATTACTAGAGAAGACTAGACAGATACATTACTTCAATTCAAAGTATATAATGTAACAATATTATCATCATACAGAATTTCAGCCAAAAAGGAAGAGATAATATTTTCTATGTTATTCTTTAATAACATTTTGATGTCTTATATGACATACACATTGCAAGTAATTGCTTTTGATTAAGAAATAATATTTTATTAAATACGTTACTATTTTTAGAATGAATCTTTGATTTTAATACAATCAAACAAATAATGGTAAAAACACAAAAATCCCTTGTAACATAATACAAAGTGTCAATTAACAATGCAAATGTTTAAAAATGATAAAATTTTACTACTCAAACAAAAAAATTATATCATAGAAATATTTAGAAAATGAATTCAAATGGCTTTTAAAAAACTCATTTAACTTCAAATTAAACATTTAGGTTGATGAAAAAATATATGATAAATTATCATTACATACAAATAATTTTAACATTTACAAATTTTTATTGTTTCTAAAAGAACAATTTGAAATAAGTAAAATACTAAGTCTTCAAAATGAAAAACTATTTTCCCAAATCATCAGATCAAATGAATTTTTTAAAAAAATAAAGAAACATTACTATATTGTAATGAACATGTTTCATACAAAAAATATTAACCTGACATAGAGGTACATCATCTGGTAACTTAGATAAAATATCTGTCACCCATTTTGCTGGAACTCGTAATGGAGAAAAGTCGGTAACAACTCCTCCAACATTGTTTGCCTTTATAAATTCTGGCAAAACTTTCTTAGCTTCACCAAAAAGCAAATGAAAATGAATATTTAGAGATTCACATTCCTGTAAAATATATCAAACACAAATTATAAAAAAAATTTGAATAAAATCCTAAAAAATTTCATTGAAAAATGTATAATATATTTTAATATAGTAGATGTCCTTTTAAAATTATATTTATTCTTATCAGTCACTTAATGATATTCTAGTCCCTAGTCTAATTTTTTCCATTTCAATACTTTATTGTTAATTTTATTTCAAGCAAATCATTACCTGTTGAGAATGCAAATGAAAAAGAAATTTTATCAATTTTTATAACACATTTTTTTTAAAAATATTTTTTTACACTAAAGATTAGACAAGAGGAAACATAAAACTACAAAACAATATCCAACAATTGTTAATGAACTATGAATACCAACATACACTTAAATATAGAATGGTAACAAAAATTAGTATTTAAAAAAAATTCTCATTTTGTGAACATTATTTGATTTCAAGAGCCAAAATTAATCATCAATTCCTCATGTTATCAATTCACAATTTAATGACATGTTAGCAATAGTATATTTTCATAATTAAGTTACAGTTAATAATTCAAGTAATATTAAAATATTTAGATTTGGTGTATAATAGTTGTTTTAAATTAAAATCTTTGAAATCCTTTCAATATTAAGTTTAAATAAGGAATTTAAACTCTATAGATAATAACTTACTAATACTGATAAACTCAATATTAAATTAAGTATATATAAATAAAGAGTACTTACTTCAGAGACCTCCTTCAGACCTTTCAACATGAAGCGATAATGACGAATAGTAGCATCTAAGAACTTGGGAACCAAACAAAAGCAAACACATAATGGCAAATCTAACTTCAAAGCTAAGTGCTGAGCATAGAGAAAAGCCCAATTATCTATAAAAAAAATTGTTTAAAATTATATTACTTTTAAAAAATGATTAAAAAATTGTAGAATTGTTTAGCATTGTTAATCCCTTAAAGATAAATAACTTTTAATAAATCTGATGCATTATAAACAATTGATGTACAACCAGTGGCATACGATACAGTGGGGTTTGGTGGTCTAAACCCTCCTGCCCTATAAAGAGGTTTTTCATTTTTAGCATAAAGGTTAAACCTTGGTGCTACTATATACATGCTTTTATTATGTAAACTCCTCCCATATATGCAAGTAGTCTGTGTATATCACTGTGTACAACAACATAATGTCAATAATTTAGTTTTATAAAAAATATTATCCCAAATATAACAGTAAGATATTTTGCAATACCTTGAACACGCTGGTCTCTTGACATCCAATATACGATGCATTCAGCATTTTCAGCTATATCCTTAGCATCTGAAAGTACCCTGACTCTCTTCTTATTGAACTTGAATTCTTTAATAGATGCAGCAAATGATAATCTAGACTGTTTAATTTCTTTAATTAATTCTTGGCCATCATTTTCTGTATCATCAGTTTTTTGTTTTTTTGCAGAATTACCAAAACTTTCTAGAGTTTTTTGTTTGCCAGAGGACATTTTTATCCACTTTATCAAATGTACAACTCTTAAGTTACACAACAGGGGAGTAATTCTCTGTAAAATAGAAAATACTTAAATAATGAAATGAGATAAATTAATGTTAAATGCACAAAATTATACTTTTAAAAACTCCAATCAATAAATCCAAAAACTATGCAGAATAATTATATAAATAACATTAAGAATCTTTTGTTTTATTTATCAATATCTTGAAAATTAATTTAATAAATTATACCTAAAAGTTAATGACAAGGCTAGAATAAATGAAAAAATAACATGATTAACATGTAAACCCTTTAACTTAACTGAATGTGTGTTATGTAATTGTCACTTACATAAATGGTTATGCAACCAATGCTTTCCTATTTTCATTTTTTTGTCCAAGTGCAAATGAAATAATAAATAGATAATTATATGTTTTAAATTCTTTATTTCTTTTATTTGCATTTTAAATCTTTTTTTTAATCCTATGTTTGTCATAGGCATAGCCACTATCAGTCTATGACAGCAAGCCCAATACAGTTCAGAAACACGATCAAACTTCAAGGATTTTTTAGCAGCACTATAGCTGCTGCTATCTCACTGAATCCAGTACTTGAAACTAAATTATCTCCACACGATCTTAGAAAAACATACAGGGCAAGTTAGGAAACGTACTAAACCGAATCTGGACAGGTATTTTGTGAGATAGTTATCCAGTTTTCTTCTTAAGTTAGCCACAGTCACAAGGAATGGGACTTTGCATTAAGAAAATCCAATACTTCCCCCTTCACAGGGTCCCAATCTTCTCTTGAAAATGAACCTTAAATCTAGTACTGATGACTATTTTATCACTTTTGATAGCAAATAGGAGAATCAGGTTGGTCAGTCTACCTTCGCCAATGTGTCAGTAAACTCATTACTCATGATTCCATAATGACTTGGAATAAACTGTATGGTAACATTGCAACCACTATCCACTAAATAATTAATCACAAGTTGACAACTAATAAAATGTTGATTGTTTGTAAGTAGGACTGAAGAAGTTGCTTTAATGGTAGCTACAGAATCGATGAACAATACAATTTTCTTATCTCTTTTAGTGATTTTAGTCAGAACTATTTGGAAAGCAGTCACTTCAGCATCACAGTACTTAGAATTTGCACCAGCCCAAGCACCAGCATTACAAACAGATCCATTGTTCTATTACCAACCAGTGTGTCATATGAGGTATTTCTCCAACAGTGGACAAAACTGGCTATCTTCAACTCTGTCTCTGCTGAATTTTCTTACTGGCCAGCAGAACCAAGTCTAGATTATACTTTATGTTCAAATATCATAGGAACACACAGTTTCAAGCAGGGACTATTTATAAAAAAACAACAGACACATATAAACCAGACTGTTAATTAGTCACATGTAAGATCAGGGGTCAGCAACCTTTTAGCTACAGCATGCCAAACCAATCTACCAATAGGATTCAGCGTGCCACTCAGTAGGATATTTTTTAAACAATTCAAATCCTGCAATAATGAATGCAGAGTTAGGGAATAGATTACAATAATATAGATGTTAATATAGATATTTACTTTCATTAGAGTCGCCAATCCGGTATAGTGGTTAGCAATGCTGACTGCTGTGCCGTAGGGCCTGGGTTCGAATCCCAGAGAAGACATGGATGTTTGTAAATGTATAGTGCCTTCGCGGCATGGGGGTACTCTAAATAGCCGTCGAGATGCAAGTCCTTTCGTGTGGTTAGTGGAAGGGGAAGAGAGGTGGGAAGCCCCTGACCACTCCCAGAGTGTCCTCCCTCAAAATTGGGGTGGAACCGAGCCAAATCGTACTGTCACCTGCATGGTGCTCAAAGCTACGGCTAACGACAGGCGTACAATAAATATAGCTCGATGCCATGATGAATTTTGTGGGCCTCGATCTGACTATGTCAGACAGCTGGCATTAGCAACAACAACTTTCATTAGATATTAATTTTGCATCATTTAAATATATTTTTTAACATAAAAATAAACAGCCATAAAATATAACTATTTCCTCCACAAAAATAAAAAATTTTTTTAATTATACATGAACGATGTATTTTGTTGTTGTTTCTAATCTCTCAGGGATCTAGCGGCAGCTAGATCAGATCCATGATACCGTGAACTTTAGCGAAGTCAAGCAATAGTAGAGGACTTTCATAAACATCTGACAGAGCGGACCCCAAGCAATCCAGGATGTGATCGGGAGATAGCAGCTTCAGATTGCATTTTTGGCACAATGAAAAGACTTTGCGTCCTGAGTCAAATGTCATGTTTTTTAGATGTCCACTTATGAGTATTTTAAACATATTTATTAAAATAAGATTTCAACAACATAAAATAGAAGTATTTCTCTTCATTACATAGTTAAATAAAAAATAAAATAAATTCTAATGTGTTTGTGAACTTAGT
This sequence comes from Trichonephila clavata, assembly GCA_019973975.1. Taxonomy (NCBI): domain Eukaryota; kingdom Metazoa; phylum Arthropoda; class Arachnida; order Araneae; family Nephilidae; genus Trichonephila; species Trichonephila clavata. Next base: position 71,318 of record BMAO01027627.1, on the reverse strand, counting down.
GCTTGTACTGTTCTATTTTCATATAAAATCAGGCGAAAAATATTCGACTTTCAATTAGACACGATTATGAGCATTCCATTGTTAAACAATTTCTTTGCGGATTCAAAATATTTTTCGCATAAGAGGAAAGATTTTTTACTTAGAAATGTAGAACCAAAAGCAGAAAGAAGAGTACATGCAATTTTCTAACAATTAAATCTCTCCAGCAATGACCTTCAATAATTTACAAAATAGCTGTAAATTTATCTTTAAGGTTATCCTATCAAATATTTTTCGTAATTCCGTAAATGTCAATAATTCAGAAGATGTTTGTCAAATAAGGTACATTACAAATTTGTCAACTTCCATCCACTCAAAAACTGACAAATTTGTAGAATAGTTTAGAGTGCCACTGAAAATTGTACCGCATGCCACATGTGGCACAGGTTGCCGACCCCTGTTAAGATGGTAGGTTAGGACTTCAACATACAATCTGCACTCTTGTATGTCTTCCAGAAGTCACCATGTTTTATCAATCTCTCAACCAATTTCAGAGAGCACTTTCCTTTGATAAATCAGAAGTTCAATATTGGTTGGAAAGCGCATGGCTTGGACAAAAGTAGAAAATGTGCCACTGGTGATGATTCCAAGGGCATTATTTTTTGCATTTTCAACCCTGTTTTGAATAGACTAAGAAGTAGTTATAAGAAGTTCCTTACTATACTCAATAGCAAATCTAATTTAAGATTTATAAGTGGTACAGAGCAGAGCTTGCACAGTAACCCCATTTTACACCATTAAACTATTTAAGCAGTCAACTTCTTCCTCACAGTCAATGTTCAGTACCCAGTTGGCTTAATTATTCCAACTTAGACTGGAATCCAATACAATTCCCAAATAAGTAGCTTCTTGAGTCCGCTGGAGCTTTGGTTTCCATAGAAAAATTCAATCTATTTAGGTTTAGTACTTAGAGTAAAAACTTGAAAAGTTGTCTTACTTGTATTTACAATCATTTCATTGTATTTTGACCAAGTCAAAAGAGCATCAAGAGCAATGTTAAGCATGTCCTGGATAATATGTATGTCTTGGTCAGTAGACCATAAAACAGTCTTCAGCAAAGAGAAGTATTTGTATCCCAGAATGCAAATTCATAACATAGTGAACTAAATCCCATATCACAATTTTGAGATGAATAATACTCAGAACTGAACCTTCAAAAATCGCCCAGTTTGCCTACAAGCAGAAATGGTTGCTCTACATTTAATTCTGATAAAATGCTGTTCCAAAAAAGATTTAATCCAAAGGGGTACATTTTTCCACAGATACCAATAATTATTTTTTGAGCAGCTTTTTTTTTAAAAAAAATCAAAGGCTGTCTAAAAGTTGATGAACTTTGCAACAGTTCTCTTTTTCTGACAGAAGACATTTTTCATCTCTTATCTGAGTCTAGCAATCGATGCAATGATGTTACTAGAACTCGCTTGACTATTATATATACAACAAAGTCTTTCAAAATAGTGATTGAGTCTATTTTCAACTAGGCAATCGGTTTAAATATTATACTGGTAAATGATACTGGATGAAAACTAGTCTATACAATTGAGTCCTTATCTAAGTTTTGAGATTAGGTATGATTTCTCTTTTATCTCACATGCTGAGAATATCTCTAGGCTAAGTGAGGTTAATAAGCCTAAGCAGGACCTTCATGGACTCCTTACCATAAGATCAGTAGCAGACACAAAAAATTTTCAAAGGGGAGGGGGTCCATGGTCAAAAGTCCCGCAACTCATATCATACCTCAAGACAACACCAATTGATTCTTCTGATTTTGTAAACAAAAAAACAATACAAATAAATTATTTAATTAATGATTAACATTAATTAATAAAATAAATTGCTAATTAAAAGTACTTTCCTAAATGTTACGTTACATATATATATATACTAGCTGCATGGCCCGGCGTTGCACAGGCTTTTACCGAGGGTATAACTTAATCCCCATGTTAATTTCCTCCTTTTTTTCTGACGCCAGCACTTTTGTGTGGGTGTGACGCGTACGATGCGAGTCCATGGCCCGGGAGTGCGTGTCATGGCTTTCTCGTTTAACATTTTCAAATTACGAAATTTCACTACTATTTTAAATTTTGAAGTAAAATTGTGGATATTTTTAAATGTTCGACACTAATATTGATTCATTTTATAAAAAATCATAAAATATGCAAAATATCATTGTTTTGTAAAAAAAAAGTTTTTTTTTAAATTCTTAAAAAAAGATAGTTTTCGGCATTTTATTTTTTAAATCACTGATTCCAAATGATCAATGAACTTTTTAAAAATCATTTTCATTTAAATGCATTGATATTTAATTCATTTTAGAAGGAATCATAAAATAGGCAAAGTATTATAGTTTTGAAGGGGAAAAAATCTGAATCGTGACGAAATAAATGTTTGGTATTTATAAATTTATTAAATCACTGATTTTAAAAGAGCAAATTATGAACTTTTTTAGTTCAGATAGTTTACTTATCCCAATTATAAGAAATCCATACATAATGAGACTAAGAAATTTCAGTTAATGATTTACAGGAAACAACACTACTTTATTTTAAAAAATATTTATTTAATGTAATACATTTAAATGTATTGCAAATAAATTTATTTAAAACAATGATAACGGAGTATAAACACGATTAAATTTTTCACAAATATAATTAATGCAAAAATTTTTACCATTACCTATTGAAACGACTGTTTATTTCTTTATTGCATTGTTTTTGAGTGAAACGACTGTTTATTTCTTTATTGCGTTGTTTTTGAGTGTTAGATTAAAAATAAGTTACAAAAAAAGGTAAAAAGCATTTATTTACATATTCACAGTATAAAATTTAAAAAGAAAATAATTCTATGTGATAAAATATATTTCAGAATATTTTTTTATATCTTTTTGTAATATATTTTTCTTATATTACACTGTTCTTCAATAAATCAATCTTTAAGAATAAAAAAACTATCGGTTGTGATGCGTTATATGAATGAGCGCCCTGCCCCAAATAGCAATGTTATGAGGGAATTCCCCTTTTTACTATGCAGCGAAAGATTCAAAACTACCTCAACCTTTCTTGTCTTCCAAACAGAAAGCTAAAGCAAATTGAATGACCTTGACGCAATTGAGAATTTTTTTAAAGTTTTTTTTTCAGAGAGCTAAAACTTTTACGTTAAAGTTTTGACATTTCACACATTAATTGCAAAAACAAAGTACTTTTAAATAAAAAATGTACAAAAAAGACTGTTTAAATTATTTCTAGCAAAAACAGGAATTTACGAAAATCACAAAAAAATTTTTAAATCCATAATATTTAAGCAATTTTTTCAATCTTCGTGCAGAAGTTGGATAACATTATTCTACAAACGTAAAAAAAGTTTCATATGATAAATTTAATAAATGACGAAGTTATTTAATGTTGAGTTAAAATTTTGAGTATTTTTTAAAAAAATCATAGAAAAAAAAGTTTTTGGCATTTTACTTTTTTAATGACCGATTCAAAAAGAAAAAAACATGCAATTATTCAGTAAAAAATATCATTTAAATAACAAAAAAATAAATTCATACGCAACAATTTAGAAAAAAAATTTTCATAAAAATGCATCAGTTTTAACTCTTTTAAAAAAATCCTAAAAAATAGAAAATATTATTATTTTGCAAAAAAATATTATACTGCATCGTGGCAAAAGAAATGATCTTTCTGATTCTGTAATTATTTTTAGTCTGATCTAAAATCGGATGGCTGTTTAAATAACGTCAAGTGTACAGAAAAATTTCACCCTCTGTTCATTCACGACACCAGGAGGTAAAAACAGCACGCAGGGTTAAGACAATTAGGCGTTTTAAGGTTTTTAATTAATATCTTTTTAACTAATTACAATATCGGAATGAAAAATAGTTTGCGTCCTATTCTCAGACCTACTGAATATACGCACAAAATTTCATAAGATTTGGTCTAGTTGTTTCGGAGGAGTTTGGCTACAAACACTGTGACACAAGAATTTTATATCAATCGAAAAAATCTCAAGGGCTTTGGGAGGGGGGTACCCCTATGACACCTTCCCTTGTAGGCACCACTGCACAAGATAGATGAGAAACTTCGATGGGATTCCACCTGGTCCAGCACTCTTTTTGTATGGCAACTGTCTCATTTCAAATTTGAGTTCCTATTCCAACGATTAAATGATTTTATGGCCCAAGAACCAAATTATGCTAAGCTGCTTCAAAAAATGATTCAAAAAGTACTAAAATAGTTCTTATTCCAAAAAAGATTAGTTGAATAAGTCATTTAGTTCTTGATTAAGATAAATCTGTGGGCAGTTAAGATGATCCTTCAAAATCTTAGCAGAAGTTCGACATTTACTCAAGTTAGCATAGTGAGTGTTAAAAGCAGCAGCTGTTCCTATCGCAGTTGTTGAAAATCTGCTATCCTAATGGATTCATTTCATTTCTCTTCTTGAATACTGAGCCTAGATAAGAAGTAATGAGCAATCAGTGATTTTTTCTTTAAAAAAAACAAAAAACCCTTAGCCAAAACCACTAAAAGCTCCACATTTGGCTTCCTTTATGACATTTCACAACCAAGCGTGTCACTTACGATGTTCAATACAATCTTTCATCAGGCCAGTGGAGTCAGCCATATTTTCAGCTTTATCTCTAGATTCTAGGAGCTGCAGTTCTTTGCTCCACAAAGGAGAATACTTCTTCCTTTCATTTTTCGGTATATACACATTCACACAAGCCATTATAACAGTACAATTGTCAATGGCACTGTTAACATTAAATAACACATAGTCCTTCATCCAGCCATTAGTCAAAGGTTGAAACCTTGTCCAATTAGCTTTCTTGAAGGTTCTAACAAGGGATATGGGGCTCTTTGTACTCCCCAAAACCAGAGTTAAGATGAGCCATGAGTATTTCATGCCTAGTTCATATTTTAAATCATGAAATAATATTATTGAATAGTATATATTCCATATGCTAATGAGTTTTTAAAATGAGAATTGTAAAAAAATATGCATCAACCAATTATTGAAAATTTTCCCAATTGCTTGGCCTAAAATGTTTAAGTTTTATTTGTTTCCCTTCAGCAACACATTAAACAGTTTTAAAAAGCAGATAAATATTTCAAATTACAAAAGCTTAAAATTAACTTAATTAATTTAACTAGTTAAAATTAATTTTACGTTATGCTCCTTGATATTAAGTACTTTATTTTTAAAAAAACTATCTTTGTATTACTCTCCTGTCAATTCAGTGTGCACGACACATGCAAAATTGGGGTTGCCAACTTGGCAAATTACCTCGAACGTTGGCATTGTTGCGATAATACATAAATACCAAACAAATACAAAAATTCAACAAACTGGTTTTAAAAAATTCAATTTTGTCTAAAATGAATAAATGAAGCTTAATTTTATGAATATCTTCAATATTTGAAATTTTTTTTTCAACATTACATTCTATTTTTCACATATCCTTCAACTTAGACATCTTTTTTTCCCCAAGAAAGTTTTAAACATATTCATATGTCCTACACCACAGAAAAAAGCTTTTAAATGCTTGTATTTGAGACAAAATATTTATAAATTTTAAAATATACCACTTGTAAAGCCAGCTTTTGAATTTTCAAGTTCTTTTGTGGGAGAATATGTTTAGAATAAACATGTGTAATGGTACAACTAAATCTATATCTAAATACACTTAAGGATAAAACATTTAATTCAATTATTTTCGTTTGTACTATAAGCAATAATAATTCATTTACTTTTAATCTGTAGGGTAATGCTTTAATGATTTTTAAACTTTTATAGAGAGAATAAAATAAAGTTATAGAAAAGTCATGTGACATGTGTTCTTTAAAATCAACTTTAAAAGAAATTAAGAACTGCTTTATTGTACGCCTGGATACATTTGGAGTTTAAAAATACATTGAATCTTGTTAAGTTACATAACGTAAAAATTAAAATCCATTTTAAAAAAAAAATTTAATGAAATAAAAAAAAACACAGAAATCAATAAACATTTTACATACACTTCAATGTTAATGCAACTGAAAAATTTATTAAAATGAAATTCAACTACTTGTGAAATAAACTACGCTCATGTATTCTTATACATTCACACCATAATTAATTACACCAAAATATATATTAAAAATATTAATGCACACGAATGATAATTTTAAGAAAGCAATCAATAAAAGCAGCAGCTTTTAATTATTTTCTGCTAATTTAATTAAACAAAAGGGTAGGAAAATACATTACCGCCAGAATATATAGGATTTACCGCCGAGAAATTGAAATTTACTGTATACAAATTACGTAACATAGAAACAGAACCAAAGTTATATAACACATTTCAACATCAAACTGCCACTTTTGAATATTAAACTTTAGTGTTTAAAAACTAGACAATCAATACAGTTTTTTAAAGTTAATTCTCTCTATAATCAATACAGAAAAAAATTTAAACCCTTCATATGCTTTAATCCTTATATTTTCAACTAAAACTTTTATTTTTAAAAATTCCTACTTAACTTTTTATCATACATGACAGATGCATATATGAAACGAAGTGAATATACAAATACAGCCTGTTCTGTTCGGACGTCAACAAAAAATAGAGTTTCGGTCTTTAAAAAGTGTTATAATGATACACAGTTTATTTATAATAAATCCTTCGGGGTGAGTGAACATCTGTTCTAGATAGAAGTCAACTAATACAGTGATTGAAACTCTAATCTTTTTTTTCAGCTAGTACTGAGTAATGAAAGTGAATTTAGAGGCAGTGTCAGATTATAAGATAATTTGCACTTGCTAATACTATATTGGATTTTAACATTCTTCTGTTATTAATGCTATAAACTCGAACAAATTGTAAAATTCATTTAATTGAATTTTGTATAAGAATTATAGTTTGATAAATTAAATCATTCTAAATTTTGAAAAATCTGAGTTTTGAAACGAATATTTCATTATAAACTAAATATTTTTCAAGTAAGAGGTAGATAAACTTTTTTTGTGGTTTTAAATTTGAAAAGTTAGCTAAAAATTAAATTTAATCATACAGTTAAACCTGTTTTTGTGCGGTTGATTTAACCGTATAAAAAACGCACAAAAAATATTCGAAAATTTCATAAATTCTTGCATATAACAAACAACTTCGTCGAAATATTACAGAATTTGGTTTAAGTGTAGTATGGGGGGGGCCTTTCGATTTGGCGATTTTTATATAGATATTATGGTGAGATTTCAAATTCATTCTGAATTCCGGTTACCTATCGCTAAGTCAAGTAGATTCGCAATCAATTTTGGTCGCCAAAAAACATTGACAGCGCCACCACTTTAACCCAAAATTTTTTTTATGTGGTTGAGAGAGAATGCAAAGAAAAGTCAGAAAATATGCCAATTAATTACGAAATTTATGAGAGAGTACTTCCATGAAAAAATAATTAAATTACACATAAAAGCATTTTTAAAACATTTAGTTTCTCATTGTATACATGGAGATGTTTTCAAAATGCTTATAAATAATTCACTGCTACTCATCGTAATCCAAAACACTTATCATCCTATGATGAATAAGTTCAAAATCGCTTTCATGAGACTTGAAGATACAATTTCAATTGATTTATTTTTTGGCACAATAAGTAAGTGATAAGTTTTTGCAACGAATGTCAAGTCAGTTTGTTTGTTGCCTGTAAATCTCATGATAACCAAATATGCATGATTGAAGCTCTTTTTAAAATTTCATACTCCTTTCAGAATTAATATATATTTTAATAAAATGCTTTTTCAGTTTGTTGGAAAGCAATATCCCTGTATATATTTTATCTGCTCTCAAAGAATCCGGTTTTTCTTGTTCATCTTCATAATCTATCAAATTATTGATAAGGTTACTGTCATTGAAAGTTTCGTCTTCAATCAAGTGCACTCTGTTGCTGCATTGAGAAAGCAACTGAGTGTACATTATCAGGAGACTGTTAATAACAAATGAACAGAGCATCTTGAAGTGTGTCTCATAAAATAGGACCACACAAAGCCAGTTCTACTATATTTAGAATTTATTTGAACAATATATCCTTTAATTCATTTCGAAAATTTTAATATATTTGTCAATTTTAGTTTTGGGTAACATATCTACATCCTCTGTAAATAGTGTAACAAAATTTTAAAAAATACATTTATTTAGTTTAAAAAAGCTTGAAATCTTTTCGAAACTTTGTATCAAATCTCAGAATGTCTTTATTGCCCATTCTTAAGATAACATCAACTCACGTACATTTTTACATTTCAACAAGTTAGTCTACTAACTTGTTGAAATGTAAAAATGTATTTGAGTTTATTTGTTAGGTTATTTGGCTTTGCCTGATTTTTTAATTTGATTCACTGTGTGTTTATTGATTGAAACATTGTACTGATAAAATTTTTACCTTAAAGACATATGCTTAAACCATTTAAATGGACAGCCGGTTTGCATCATCAAATTAATGTGTCAGTTTTGCTTTCAATATCATAAACAATTTAAGTGCATCATAAAATCACTATAATATTTGATCTTAACTGAACCACTTCTCTTCTGTAATGTTTATATAGCTATACTCATTACCTTAGCATTTAAGCAATTTCTGCATTTTATTATGATTCAGTCCCTAAACTCTTATGAAGTTAAGTCATCATGAAGATTTACAGAACATGGTTTATTTTTAAATATTTTGCATAAAAAATTTGAAACTTACTTGGTTATAGGAACCATGGCTGACTACTTTTCCAAGTTTTTGCAGTAATAGCATTTGGGCAATAATATCCAATAGGATAAATTCATTGCAAACATATTGATAAAAAATTTGATTATAGTGGTATTTCATCAATTTTACTTATTTAAATTACCAACTTATATAAGCCAAAATTTGTGTGTTTTTTACATGCTTTTCATGGTTTCTTGGTCCCTGTAACTGATAAGTATCAATTTTCTTGATGCTATGGTACTTCATCAAATAAGAATTTCTAACAACAATGTCATAATTTTCTATTAATTTTAAAATCTTAGGGTGGGTGTTTTTTCCGTATTAGTTGGATACCTGTAACTATGCCAGCTACTTTGGCAAAGGGAAAAAGTGTTTTTTTTTTCACTACTTTATATAAATTTCTTAATGTTATTAATATTATATATTTCCATGGTACTAAAGAAGCTGTTTCTTCATTTTCATTGTAATCATTTCATTTATACCTCTAATACAAAGGGAAAGTCAGCCATATCAGTAGTATCAGTACTCTCATCTTCTGTCAAAGAATAAAATTTAAAACTTTTAGCTATTGGGAGACTATTTTTTGCATCCACTTCTGCAAATTAACAACCCGTCAAAGTGATTTTCTGTCATTGAATGAAAAAAAAAATTTTGATTTACAGTTGTACAATATATCAAGATGACATGGTTTTTAATTTATAAAGGTATAGGTTTTAAAATTAATAATAATATAACTTGACTAATGTGAAAAAATTTTGTTCTGGTCTGTTATAAATATAAAATAAAATAATTGTTAAACTGAAGAAATATTCTGCACAAAATTTTATTTTCTGTGTATTATGGTTTTATTGTATACAACATATAAAAATAGTTTACAATTTTTAATTTCCTTGTTTTTTGTTTGGTTAGCTCCCCTATAACTTGCTATAAATCTTTGATACCTTATTTTTAAACAAATTAATGCATCACTGTTCTATCTATTAAAAATTTTCATTATATTTATTTCAGTGATGTTTTCATGGAGAAGCATTGGAAAAGTGTTATTCATCGATCTGTATGTGATTATTTTTTTGATGCTCAGAGAAAAGCAGCCTCTCCTGACGATATTCAACCAATTATAGCAACACCACATCACTACTTAATCAGTATTTTCAGATGTAATTTATTTTTTGTTGCTGTTACCACTACAGAAGGTAAATAAAATTAATATTCATCTTCTAGTCTATAGTGTAATTTTTATAAACCATTATATACAGTTATTGTAGAGCTTATAAAGGATTCTTTTATATATTCATCAGTTAATAATAGAGATAATAATTATGACTTTAAAAGTAGCTAAATACATATTGATAGTATTTTACTTATTTGTGTATAGTTTCACTTTAATCATTTGAAAAATAAAATATTTATTAGGTTGTATTTAATTTATAGATAGATTCTTCATTAAAATAAGATTATGTTCTTATTTTTTTACTTACCATATTTTCCTGTATATAATCCGCAGCGGCGTATTATCCGCAAAGCCGTTTTTTCGAGTGAGAAAATAAAAAACGTTGCATAATCCGCAGCGCTGTATAATCCGCTACAATTATTTTTTCGGTGAATAATCCAAAATATATACTGCTGATAATGTAGTGTCAGATAAAAAAACATAATATGATTAAAATTATAAGTAATAAATTATACAGTCGAAATTTTTTTTGTCAAATTCTTTTTATCGGACATTCATTGTTACCATAATTTCTAAACATTCGATTTTAATGTCTGTAAATTCTGAAGTCTAATGGCTGTAATTTCTTTGTCAGTCCTGCACGTATTAGTTGCAGATGCGGACTTCAGGGCATTTTTAACATTCTCTCTGGGATATGTTTGATCGAGTCCATAATTAAAAAGCTTTGGGTCACATTTTTCAAAATAAGCCTTTTTATTTTCCTCTTTATAATTGAATTTTTGATTCGTCAACGTTAAACAATCTTGCAGTTTGCCGATTTCCTACTTCGGTAGCCTTTTCTATAACGTTAATTTCAAAATTAGCAGTGTAATTTATAAGCTTCTGCTTCAAACATGACGATATATGAACTTGAATATTTGCATGACCAAACAGCTCAGGTCAAGACAGAATGCGAAATGATGCCAGCGACTAGCAACTGTAATATTTTTGCAAGGAACCAAATTCGTTTTTGAACGTAATTGGACAAAACTGATTATAGCTGAAAAACGTCGGCCGAGTCGAAAAAAGCTTTCAGCGTCATCTGTTATTTATTTTATAAAACATAAATGCTATTTATTTCAAAACTTAATTGTACTCGTTTCTGATGGAGAATGTTTTTTATCATATTATCCGCGGCGGAGTATAATACGCACAAGGAAATTTGAAAGTTTTTTAACACATAATCCGCGGATTACATACAGGAAAATACGGTAACTTATTTAAACATAAATATACATAAAATTCACTTAACCATGAAATAATTGTGGTATATGTTTTATTTCAGTATCTCCATTATTTGTAATTGAATTCTTGCATAGAGTGGTTGACACATTTGAAGATTATTTTGGGGATTGTACTGAGTCCTTAATTAAAGAGCATTATGTGGTTGTTTATGAGGCAAGTAAAAAAATTTCTAATTTTGGATATATTTTTGTTATTGGTTTTTAGAAAACTTCATGTGCTATAAATATAACCATATGTCAGAAATTTAATTTTATGTTCATATATCTGGTGTAAAGATATTAAGATTATTCTGGATCTCCTGAATGCCTAGATTGACAGAAAGGTGCAACTTATAATAATTGTCAGAAAATGTAGCCTACTTGACATAGCCATTGATAATAAGATGAGGCTTGTCAATTTGGCTTTGTAGTACAATATAATTATTGCAAGTATGTTTTTCCAATATTAGAGAATTCATAAGATGACATGGAAATTTCCTGATGCCTTTGATTTGGTCTCTTCTTGACTGCCATAGGACGTAGTTTCTGACATGTTGGATATCAGAGCATACCATGATGCCATCTTTGACCATTTTATGGTTTGGGTAAAAACTAGAGCTAGACTTTCTTGAAGATTTGAGAATGTGCATAAAACTTGTGGTGGATAAGTTTATCTCTGAGTAACTAAGAACTTAAATGACAAGCTCTGAAATTCAATCTCTTGGTATACTAAATTAGAGTCAAAGATACCCAAGATATAAGATTCAGTTCATTGAGAAAAAATTAAATGGATTTAAGATCTAAAATGTTAACTACATAGTCATAGGAAAAATGGTGAACAAAATTGGTTTCATAGATTGCTATGCAGCCACTAATAAGAAAAATTATATACTGTAAAATACATTGTATAATGCGCACTTTTAACACAAAAAATAAGATCAAAATTTTTAGGTCCTATTATATACCGAGTATAAAAATGATAGCTTTAAAAATAAAATTAAAAAAAGATGAGCATAAAGAAGAGATACATAAAGAGACATCTATGTGTATCAAAATACTGTTTGTTTTAAAGAAATATCATACCTTGTGAACGAGAATTGTCAATTCTAGATGTGTACTATTTTTTCAGAAGCATAGGATAATACCACAAATAACTTTAAAACATAATAGATCTACATATGAGCATTTTTGGCTTCTTTGTAAAAAGGGGGGGGGGGTCGGTTATACAGTCTTTCTTCAAAATTAAAAATTGCAGCTTGAAAGCAGAGGTGCGCGTTATACCCTAAATTTTATGATATATAGGAAATGCAAAAAAAAAAAAAGAAACTCAATGGAGGAATACAGTATTACAAGAAGAAAGGAGAAAAAAACATCCAGAAGAGATTGGAAAAGGGCATACCGTGAAGACCCATTTAGAGATGTTGAACTTCTCAAGGGCTCAATTTAAATGATGCAAAAGAAGAAATTTCTTTCAAAAGTTAAAAATCTTGGAGACAGAAACTTCAAACTCAGAATCTTTTCTTTACAGAAATGGGGATGGAATGATTTTTATTAATGAAAATAGGATCCTTACAAGATTGAATGAATTGACAACCATGATATGAATTGTGTACAGCTGGAAAAATGAAAAATCAAGAACTGGAAAACTGTTACTATTAAGAGATTGGCTTGAAGGAAGCTCCTTGAGGAGATAATCGCTCTCTTGTTGCTGTTGAGTCACTGAAGATATCTGGATAAATAATGCTGCTTATTGAGAATTACATCATACTTATTTCAAATTAGTTTTTGTTCAAGACTTTCTTGAAATATTGTTACAGCAAAAAAATGGTAAAGGTAACTTTTTCCAATATTAAAGAGAAGTGGAGAATATGCAACATACTAAATTTGACTGTTGCTTTTCATCTCTTTAAAGTAAAAATAAGTTCTTACAATATTTTTATGAGTCAAATAAATTTTTATTAAATACATCTATGTCTGATTTGCTTTGAAAAAGTTGTTAAGTTGTGGGTTCGAGTTATGATGCCATTAAAGACCACCCATGTAGTAGGGCTGATGCACAGTAGGTACTGAAGTTCAAGGTCATCACATAGCTATGATATATCTCCTATGAGTTAAGAGGATTGGGTTTAAAGTCTAGTGTCATCCTCGTAACTGAACCATGGCTCAAAATTACAGTCTTTTGTCTATAGCCCTCATCTAGCTTCTGAGTGCTACATTAATAAACAATTAATTAGTCTAAAAAAATCAAGTGTCCATTTTTATTCGTGAGATCAAAAATGAGACATATCTTACTTAGCTCTGAGTTTATAAATGATTTTTTTGTATATTTGTTTTTAAAAAAATATTTCTTTATAATTTCAAGTTAACATTTTCTTTCTCTTTTTAATAATTCTAATTTACTGTTTTGATTTTAATAGCTTTTGGATGAAATGTTAGATAATGGATTCCCTCTTGCTACTGAATCAAACATCTTGAAAGAGATGATAAAACCACCTAATATATTACGGACAATTGCAAATACAGTAACAGGTCGATCAAAGTAAGAAATTTTCTTATTATTAATTATTTTTTTACTATTCAAAATCATGTTTGAATGCAGGAATTAAAACAAATATATTAATAAACAAAAATAAAAATAGATTTTTAATAATATATTTGCACATCTAGTAGTGAATATAAATTAGATTTACTTTTGTCGTACGACTTTAATAAATATATCATGATTTAAAATATGTATTGAGTGGAAAAATTGTTCTCTCAATATTTTGATTGCTATACTACTACATTTTAATGAACAGATATATAGGGAAATTATTTTTTACTATTTTATATTTGAATTCGATATGTCTTTGAAGAACTTTTTTTTTTTTTTAATCAGCATAAGTACCACCTTACCTACTGGTCAGCTTTCTAGTATACCATGGCGTAGAACTGGAGTAAAGTATGCAAATAATGAAGCATATTTTGATATAATTGAAGAAATTGATGCTATTATGGACAATCGAGGCTCTGTTATATCTGCAGAAATACAAGGATGTGTAAGTTTATGTTGGTTATTAGAGAATAAAAATATTTCCTTTATTTTAAAACTTTTCAAATATCAGTTGCAATGTCATAAATTGCTTATGTCAGGTTTTTTTTTTTATATATATAGATTGACTGTTGCATAAAATTAAGTGGAATGCCAGATCTTAGTTTGTCTTTTGTCAATCCAAGAATTTTTGATGATGTTAGTTTCCATCCTTGTGTTCGGTTTCGTCGTTGGGAAGTACGAATTGGTTTTTGTAAAATATATATTTTTATATTATTTTTTATTTGATCTAAACAGTAAAATTCTATTCATTTTGAAATAATTCCATAAAAAAAATTTTATTTTTCAGTCAGAGCGAATATTATCTTTTGTACCTCCTGATGGTAATTTTAGACTAATGTCATATCACATTGGATCTCAAAAGTATGATTTTTTTTTCTTATACTCTGTCATATTTCTATTAATTATGGATACATCTATAGACTTGTTTTTAAGAAAATTCTACTTCTGAATACTACAAGTTCATATAAATACATGTGTGCATGTACATATTCAAGCATTAAAAGCATAATTAAGTTCAAATATTTTTGTGATATGAATGAAATGAAACAAATTTCTAATAGCATTTTTTTTTTCTTTTATAAAAAAACCCCATTTTTTTTCCAAATTCAGAGTGAAATTATATGTAAACGTTTTTACAGTGTTAAAAATTTCTAATAAAATTTCATCAAACTACTGGTTTTTTTTAAAATTTGATTTCCTGAAAATCACTAAATAATTGTAGTTGTTTGTTTGTTTTTTAATTCTTAATAATGAAGTTTAATTTTTTTTTCCAGCATGGTAGCAATGCCTTTTTATATTCGGCATGATTTATCATTTTCAGAAATTAGTGGAGGTAAAATGGAAATCACTGTTGGACCCCAAGTTACCATGGGCAAAGCTGTAAATACAATTTTTCCTTTACTTTCTGTTTTGTTTATTTGGTAGTTTTTTAAATATTTCTTAATTATCAAATTAGTACAATTGTGTATAGTTATATTCTGCACTATTTCTATTGTTCAAAACACATTGAATATTATAAATGAGCAGAAATTTGATAGAATTTTATTAAGTAAAAAAAATATTGTTGCAAAATATTTTCCAAATTTGATGACTTATTGATTTTTTAATAATACTCATTCTTAATTTTAATATTTAAAGGAAAATCATGAGTGACAATATATATTAATATATTTAGTTAGTTAGATGTAATTGGTATTTTCTTGATATATATTTTGAGTTACACATAAAAAATGAAATTAGTGTTGTAAAAATTATTAATTAATAAATGTTTTTAAGTATCAGTTATGTCGTAATGGTTACTTTAGAATGAAAATCAGTACTGAAATTTGTTTTTATTAAATATTTAATTCTGTTTTTAAAAACTAAACAGCTAATATATTTTAAAACTTCTGAAAATATATTTAATGATAGAAGTAAAAATCTAACATTTCATCGTAATTAAAAACTCTCTTGAGATAGTCTTAAAATTATATGTATTTTATAGGTATAAAATTGTTGGGTATAAAATGAATGTTTATGTTTACTTATTAATATACTGTTATCAAAAGTTAAGCATAATGAGTAAACTGTAGAAATGAAAGATTTAAATGAAACAGAAAAACCTGTTATTACTATACTGTTCAAATTAATTGGGACAAATGAGAAAAAACTATTTTTTTCTAAAAACTTAGCTTTTAATCATTACATATCTGAAGTAGACTAAAAAATCTTTATATTAGTATGAAGTATTTCCTCTTTTAATAAAAGTGACCTCTTGAACACGTTTTGACATTGACTCCGCTAATGTAGCGCACATATTCTTGACTTTATCATCGAAGAACTACACTTGTACAGCAGTTTTTATCATTTGTTCTGTTGTTGTGTAATTCATCTTAGATAACGATTTTTGATAATATGCCATAAGTTCTCAAAAGGATTTAGACCTAGTAAATTATCAGGCAAATCAAGCACTTGTATTGTACTTTCCAGCATAAAAGTCTGGACTAATTTCGAATTGTGACTAAAAGCCAAGTCATGTTGAAATGTCTCCATGAATTGGGCAATTTTACTGCTTAATATATCTATGTATTTAAAAGAATTCATCATGACTTTAAGAAGAACCAAGCTTCCAGTACCATTTGTTGTGGAAAAAAACCCTAAAACATCTCTTTAGAAGGGTATTTTACAGTCTGTTGGAAATGATCTGGTAGTAGAGTTTCACCTTCGCTTCATCTTCCTGCACTTGATTTGTATCCCTGCACAAATAAATATGTTTCATCACTGAAAATTACCTTTTTCCAATTGGAAAGAGTCCAAGAACATTATTTTTTGGCCCATGCTAAATGTTTCCCCATAATTTTCTGAGTTAGAAATTGTTTTTTCTATCAGGCTTGTTGCCTTATGACCAATTCCCAGAAGCTTTTTGAGTACAATTAAGGTACTCAATTCAACACCATAATCCAATAAATTCTTTCAAAGGTCTGTACTTGCCTTTCTTGCATTTATTTTTCTATATCTTATTAGAATTTTTTCAGTTATTGGAGAAGTTTTCTGCGGGCTCCCACATTTCCATTTTCTTTTTGTTCCAGAATCTTGAAATGTTCTTAAAATTCTGGAAACATTTGATTTTCCCTCACCAACTGCTTATAACTATAAGTTTCAAAGTCATAGAAGTGTGTTCATTAAGAGCGATTATTTTAGAATGCTTTCTCAAATTAATATCCACCTTTGAACAAGCAAAAGTATTACACATTATACAGAATGCAAAATTATAACTACCATTTGCATCACTGAAATACTCATAACTGAACTACTGATACACTAAAATCCAGTCAGACGAGTAAATTATAGTCATACTCGATCCATCACACTAACTCTAGGCAGATATAAATGATTTGAGGCAGTTTGGGACATTGCTGGTAATCACATACCAACTCAGACAAGAAATATATCTTTGTCTCAATTAATTCGAACAGTATAGTATATGTGTATGATCTCTCCATGGTAACCAGTGATTGTGTGCATGCAAGTTTGTCAGTCACATACAGGATAGTAAGACGAAATATTGGGATTCAAATAGTGTGTATATATGCATTCAAGATTCTGGCTGTTTGCATGGTCAACGAATTTGTATGTATTTCAATTGTTGTAAAAATATTGATTATGGCTCCTTGAAGATAAGTGAACTTTTTTTTTTAAAAAGGCAGAATCATTGATATGTTAGAACATGAACAATCCTAGATAGAATTATCTAGTGTTGCCAGTAGTGCATGATTTCCAAATCAAACTTTTGAAAATATTTTTATAAAGGCTGTAACATATCATCCAAACATAAGTACAGCTAGACAAAACTAATTTCTGCCTAACTGCGTGACATAGCCAGGTAATGTGTGCCAGACAGTTGTCTTCAGTGGATGTTTCAATCACAAGAATAATGATATCCAGGCAAGAAGTTCATATAAGACTCAGGAGATGTGGTCTGTATGACAGCCAGCCAGCTATTTGTGTGCTATTGACATGTGTGAAAGAGAGCCCTTTGTTGTAGAGTCAAGAACATAGGAACTCCAATAAATCATGATTCAAAATTAACAAAGAGACTTTCATTGCAGCATAATCTGGAGGAAGCATAAAACATACTACTGCTTGTATGACATCATAAAATGAAATCAGTATCATTGTGGTAGTGTTTTGGTGTAAATAGACTGGATTTGTATCTGTTAGATGCACATTCTTCGTATTTTAGGAGGAGGTGCTGGAAAACCATACTTATCATTTACAAGATGGTATAGTTCCATATTTCATATTCATGGATAACAATGTTGTATTGTTCACTACTCTTACAGGGTTATCTTCAAAGTGAAGATATCAATTGCAAGCAATGGGCAACTAGTTCCCAATCTTAATCTGATTGAGCATGTTTAGGACCAACTGGATGAAAAATTTCAACTTGTCAGCCTGCACTAAAGGAAACTGCTGAACTTAAAACCTTTCTAGAGCAGCAACAGCATAATGTGTTGCATGAAACTCTGATGTTTGTAGTGTAGCAAAAAGTGATCACACTCTCTGGAAACTTCTTTTCTTACAGTAACTCCTTGCTTATTATTCATTTTGTATCATTTGCAAAAATCAAACAATATAGTTATTTATTGTATATTCTTCAACTATTCTTTTTATTTGTAATAGCTTTAGAACTAAGTATGCCAAATTGTATTCCATTCTTTCCTTTATTATGCACCCTATTTTGAAAAACAATCATTATTCTTAATTTTTAGATACAAGTATAATATATATCCTTTAAAAAATTTTTACTTATTGAAGACACAATTATTTGTGTGAATAATTTGTGTTCTTGTGAATAGAAATGCAGTGTTAATCTTACAAAATTTTGGATATTAAATATTTATTTTAAACACTTAGTAGACTATTAAAATTACTTCAGTTTTACGTTTTTACAAATTTTTTATATTTATTTGCAGCTGGAAAATGTTGTTGTAGAAATTCCAATGCCAAAATCAGTTCTGAATATGACTTTAAGACCTAGTCAAGGCAAATATACTTTTGATCCTGTTAGTAAAATAATGGTATGGGAAGTTGGAAGAATAGAATCCCTTCGAAGACCAAATATAAAAGGCTCTGTAAGTAAATTTGTTTGTGAGAAAGGGTTCTCATGTCTTTGTAAACTCAAAAAATAAAGAAACTATCATTTTAAAATGCATTTGAATACACAAATAAAACGGCAAATGTTTTTTGAGCAATTCAATATTTTCTCACATCTTAGTACTTTCCTACTTGTACCTCAGAGCATGAATGTAATTTAATACCTAGTAAAAATACATTTGTTAAAAAGTTGTTTTCTAAATGAATGTTTGAAAAGGAAAGCTAGTTTCAAAGGATTAATTTTAACAGTCAAATTTTATATATTCAACAAAAAAAGTTATTTACCTTAAGGATGTTTAGTTTATTTATAAGTATATGTTTGTGTGTGTTGATTAAGAAGAATAAAATTGTAAAACAATTGTCTAAACATTTATATGTATAAGAGACAGGATTATTTTATTTTTGTTATGTTGCTGAAAGTGATAGCAGCATCCTCTTCTTTCTCAGTTGTATTCTCATTTAATGAAACTGTGTTTTCCTACCAGTGAGGGAGAATGAGAATTTAGCAGGAGGCACCATGAAAGCAGATTACTGTTGTAAAAACAAATCTATTGAGCAAATGTAGTCTTTCACCCTCACTTTGGAGTGTAGGTTTGATGTAAAAGTAAAATGTTCTGTGTCAACCTTTACTCTTCTCCTTTCCCCTTCAAGTTTTACATATAGCTGAATTTAAAATGGCCCATAAAAGGCAATACTTCCATTGTTGTATTTATTGGTACAAATCTGATGCCAGATACCTATTCATGAAATATTTTTGGCAATACTTTGCATATATGAGTTTGTGAGACACATTAAGACTCGGTTTTAACTTTAGTGCCAAGAAGCACAATTGTGTTTTATAAGGTATTTATATATCAGCAAAAAGGCAGAGGGTGATATTTGATTAAATACAATAGAAACTTTTAGTTTGCTTTCTTAAATTTTTTTAAATACCCTCATTTGAATTGTGAATAAGTTATCATTATAGGTATGGAAAGGTTTTTTTAAATCCATTTTCCATCCAAAAAAAATTTCTAATAAATTTATTTGTTATATTCATACTTTTATCTAATGTTATAATATAAATTTAAATCATTAGTTGCTCTGTTCTCCAAATCTTTTTTTAGTAGATTTTTCTTTGTCATTTTCACCTTAACTATAGTTTATTGAAACAAAAGTTATTTATGAAAAATATCGTTTTTTATGCAAATTGTATTCTGTGCTTTCCTTATATTGCTTAATTAACTCACAGTCAGTATACAATTTTTATATTATTGGAACCAACTTGCTTACTGTATAACTAGCTTTGACAATAGAAATACATTATTTTAGTATGATTTTATGTATGACATGTGTTAAATTACTACATTTATTTTTTATAAAGTAAATAGTGTCTTAAAACTGTATTTAATATTATTAATAGTATTTTGAATAGCAATCTCATGAAATTTGTAGATTGATACTAACATAACCTTTGGACCACAGATTGGGTAAATTTGTATCAGACAATTTTTTAATTTTATATGTATGTGGACTGGGGATGTTGTACTTTAAACAAAGTGAAATACTAAAGGATAATATAATTAATTTTAGTTTTTATCCATTTAAACAAAAAAGGGGGGTCAATTTTTTTAAATTATATATTCACTTTAATTACTTTAAAAAATAACATTTGGGAAAAACTTTGTTGAATTATGAGGGTGAGTCAGAAAACAAGTTTCCCCTGTCAACTGTGGTCAGAGTTGTGTATGAAAGTCAAATGCAAAATGAGACATTAAAGATAAGACATAACTTTATTTTTCTACATAAGTATTAAGCTCATTGAGACATTTGTCATACCACTTGATAAGCTTCAAAAAGCCCTCCAGGAAAAACTCAGGGCTTTGCATATGGAAGAAGAGTTTAACGGCTTGTTTGTCATCAGCCTTGCTTTCAAACCATCGTCCGGGAGATTCTGCTTCGAAGCCGGAAATAGATGGAAGTCACTTGGTGCAAAATCAGAACTGTATGGTGGATAATGTAGGTGCTCCCTACCAAGAGTTGCTGTTGCTGAGTCATCCAACAACAGAATGTCAATTCTGGGAAGCCCTTGCTACTTTTTCTGAATAACTTCTATCAATTTCAACAGGGTGTCAAAGTACCATGTAGCATGTACCAATGTTTTAACGAATGATCTATCAGTGTCTTGCATGTTCACCTTCTGTGTCATCTTTTGTCCATATCTGTTAAATGCTTCTTCTGTATACAAAGCCCCAAGTTTTTCCTGGATGGCTTTTGAAGCTTATCAAGTGGTATGACAAATGTCTCTATGTATTTGGTACTTAAGAGGAAAAATAAAGTTATGTCTTATCTTTAGTGTCTCATTCTACTTTTTGACTTTCATACACAACTCTGACCATGGTCGACGGGGATTTTCCAACTCACCCTTGTAAAAACTAACATACAAAACCATTTAATGTATAGTAATCCCATATCTACTAAGGAAGTATTATATTTATAATGTATGAGGGCTCAATATAAATATATGCAGCTAGTGGTTAAGCATTACTTTATCTACTTAATCAATTCAACCATGTATGTATATACAGGATGAACTGTATACATACTCATACATATTGTCCAATTTTAACTGTTTTTTAAGACTCCCAAATGAATAAATTATTGATTTACAGTTACTGTGTGTATGTCATGTCATTTAAACAGTTTGTTTAATTTTACTGCTAAGCAAATTTAAAATATTTCAACTTATTTTATATGTTTTGAAATATATGATAAACTTACTTTAATTGTTTTATATTTATATTTTTTTCATGCTAATGTAGGAATATTTTTTATTAAACAGATTGCTTTGCAAAGTGGAACTGTGTCTCCTGAAAGTAATCCTACTCTAACAGTAAGGAATATCTTATTGAATAAGTTTGTGCTGCATTTTCAGTTAATATGTTTTGTTTGATGTCCATATAAAATAGGTTTTAAGGTCCAAAAATTTTTATGTCTGATGAGTTATATTTCAAGTGTTAAATGAGTGATGTACAATTTCGTCCTTATTACTTAATGAAAATGTTGGTTTTATTTAATTTTTTGTATATATAAATGTTGTTGTATGATCCAATATATCTGGCTTTGATTTAGGCTTTATTGATGCCAAGATTACAAACAGCAGAATTATATCTATATATAGAGACAATGGTTTTACTGATTAACTTAAAATTTGAATTTATAAATATTCTATCCGACTGTTCTCATGTTAGTGTAGTCTACAAGTTTGGAGGATAGTAGAATACCAATTTGGAATTCATCCTTGCCATTTAAATATGATTCAAAATTTCAAAGTTTGTCAGTCACCAATAGTCCTTGTGTTGCTACTAAGTGCAACATTAATAAATAATTAATCCTTTCTTTATTAATTTTCTTTAAAAAAATTTTTTTATAAAATGTTAAATTATTTATAATGTGTGACTGATTAGCAATTAAAATTTGATCTGGATTTTGCTCGATAGATCAATATTTGTTGCTTCAATATAAAGCTATCATATTAAATATTTATCTATTAGTATTTTTAAGAATGTTTCTTAATAAGTGATATCTACATAGTAGAAATTTTCAATAATGATATTTTCTAAATCCCCCCCCCCTTCCTATCAAAATCATTTTAAGAAATAGATAATTTTTAAAAATTCTGAAACATTTCAATAAAACACATTCATTACATTTTCAGGTGAAATTTACTATCAATCAGTTGGCAATTTCTGGTTTAAAAGTCAATCGTTTGGATATGTATGGTGAGGTAAGATATTTTTCCATATAATGGGGATATTTATTATTTTAGTTCCTGAAAATTCATAAGCCTTCTCTTCCCTCTTATTTCTTATGAATATTTTAATGTTAATAATGTATGGGAAACAAGTTTAACTAAAGCTAATTTGTCAGTTTAAAATACTTGGAATAATCAAATTTTATAAATACCCTTTTATTCCAATAAATATCATCATTTGTGTAATTGATCACAAGAAAAATAAATAAATTTACTTAGTATATACCCATTTTTATTAATTAAAAATGCTACCATAATGTATAGACTAGTTGTGTTTAGGAGCTGATATGCAATAAATTTATCAAAGTCTTCACACTGGCATGATTTGAAAACTTGAAGAATGGTATGTTGTCTTTGTCCCTTGATGTTATTTGGTATGTTGCCAACAGCTTTGATTTTACTTCAAGGTGCAACTTAAATAAACAGTTTTAATGTACTTTATCTAAGTGCTTCTTTTGGTTATTGCAGAAATAGGTGAACTAGAATGTACTATTGAGAATGTTGTTTGTGTTGCTTTTGAAAATTTGAAACTCAATATTTAGATACATTATTTATCATTTAGAAATATATGTTTTTTCTTTATGTAAATTATGCATGTGTTGAATTTTTAGCAACATTTGAAGCCTTAAGCAATTAATGAAAAATTTGCCAATTTTAAAATTTATGTATTTATGCATTTAAAAACTTTCATCATACCAATTTGTAAGCCACAGCAGTTTTATAGCTGCTTCATTTGGAAAAAAAATCCAGTCCTTAGCATTTTCAATATTCTCATGGATAACTCAAAGAAGATATACATATGAATTTATTAATATCTTAATAAAACTGTACAATATTGGAAAACTAACTATGCAAAGTTTAAATTTTAAAAGTAAAACATATTTTCCATACTTAATTTAAAACTTTAAAAAAAAATAAGTTTATGGGTAATACATTTCATTTCTGAACATAACAGTTTTAAACTTATTTTTATGCAAGTCAATATTCTTGTTTTTCAGAAGTACAAACCTTTCAAAGGAGTTAAATATGTAACAAAAGCAGGAAGATTTCAAGTGAGAACCTGAAGTATTAAAATTTTACATGGAATGAAAATCTCATGTTTGAAACTTTTCAATCATGCTCAACGTTGTAAATTATTTAAACAAATATAATTCTGAAGAGAAGATATGTATATAAGAAGGAAATATTTTTATCAGATTTTTTTTGTGTATTTTGTAATCGGAGCTGACAATGTTATAAGTGTATTATCTTTTTTTATTGAAATTTTTTCTCAAAAAAAGTATTGTGTTCTTTCTAGATTAAATTACATGAAATTTCATTTACATATTGACCAAACTTTAAATATATTTTGATTAATGGCTTTCTATTTTTGAAGGGGCAAAAAAACTTGTAAGAAAAATAATTATTGTGATACATAAAACTAACTTTTTAAAACAATAGAAATATTTATAATTTTAAAAAATGGAATTTCAACTTCAAAATAATTGTATACTAGAGATAAGCATTGTTCCAGAGTCAGTTAGAATCATGTCAGTATGTCCATATGGTGACAGCAAAATTGATTTAATCTTCCATAAAATAAATTTTTAAAATATTTTCTTTTTAAACTAGTTAATAGATGTCAGGTTATTATTAATCATTTGTTAATTTATATTAGCAAATTGTATTGTGAAACATTATTGTTAATTATATATAAATTGATTCATCATTTAACGAACCATCATTAATATTTCTTATATTATATTTCTAACTTCTTTCTGAAAATTAAGAAATGAATTTCTTCTCTTATAAAAATTTATCAATCATAATATCAGTCATATATATGACAAGTTTTAAAAAAATTACCATTTGTCTCTCAGTCTTTGAATATCTTAACACTTTTGCTCATAAGATTAAATAAGATTCTTCTGAAACTACTTCAAAAAGTTTTCTGTCTTCTGAGTTATGAAGTTTATTTTCATTGAATATTTTAAAATGTACATAATTTTTCTCCCCCCCCCCTTTTTGTGCACATTTACAATTTATTATAGTATAATTTAAATTTTGATTAAAAACATTCAGTTTTCCCCTGACATTTTTATATGGATTATTTTACAAAAAAAATTGAAGGCATAGGAAGATTTGAATTGTGAAATTCTGAAATAAAAAAATTGCTGGAATAAGCAAATATACTTTTATAACCATGGTTATGCCCCCATTTCAAACTTAACTTGTTTCTCAACTAAAATTTTTGAGAGGTTTAAAAATTTTTTAATAATAGCTATATATATAATACTGCACTTATATCTTACAATGATCAAATAATATTTTTTCTTATGGATAAATGTGGCGATATATTCTTTTTATCTCTTATTTAATGTAATACAGCTGTATTTTTTACCCAACCAACCAAATGCAATCAGCGTGCATATTTTTTGTCATGCTCATAATGGTGGCTTGTTTTTATGCATTCAAGATTCATACTTAGACAGCAGATGTTTTTCAATCTTTTCAAGAATTATTTCTTGGAATTTCACAGAGATTAAAGGAGACATTGTGGATGTGAAGAATGCAGAATATGTATTTTGAAGATATATACATCAATTGTAACACTATTGTTTAAATTAATTCATTATTTCATTAACTACCTAAAAATTTACCACTATACCACAGTTAAATTGGTACTAGTTTCAGAATGTTTATACCTGAATAAAAAGAAAATCAATTTTTGTATTGTGTAAAAGTTGACTGCACCCTTCTCAGTGGAGAATAGCTATATTATTACTATTCCAGTTGTTTTTAAGAAGATAAGTGCATCTAGCACTTGGAATTATTTTATAAAATATAAATTTCCCCAGTAATTATCTTCTCTTTGAAAAATATAAGTACACCTGGCACTGGGAATTTTTCTGAAATATTTAGTGAAAATGTGTAATCCTGTATTAGGAAGAATAGAAGATAAATGCCAATGAATTTGTCAAAGTAAATCATTTTCATTTTTCTTTAAGTGCAAATTTTTGTCAATATTTTTAGTGAATAAGAATGTTTCCTTTATTCAGTTACAATTCTTAAGGAATAAGTAGCTATAAGTACTAAGAAATGTGTAATGAAAGTTTTGTTTTCAAATGTAAGAATTTCACTTTTTCGTGCTTCCACTTATTATATTTTGGATTCATGCAAATATTAATATATACAGTTGACTCTCGATAATTTGAAGTTGGAGGGACCAATGAAAAACTTCGAATTATTAAGAGTTTGAATTATAAAGAAGAGTAGAAAAAAACTCCCAAAATACTCGAAGAAAGATTTTTTCTAACACATTTAAAATTTGAAACTATGTAATAAAACAACAATTGTACATATGTATAAAATTATTTCAAAGTAATTTTTAGAAAGTGCATATAAATATTATACAGAAGTTAAGTCATGTATATTAAAGGAATACATTCATACACAATCTTACGCATAGTGAACCATTCTTTCTGAACACATGTGTAGCAAGGCCACATTGTGACGGATCTATACAGTCTTTGACTAACCTCCTCTATTTTCCTTAAGATAATGTATTTATTTCAACCAATCTTCACCGAGAGCCAGGCTTGATTTATGTAAATAAGATATATTATATAAGTTCGGTTTTCGCGAATTAAGAGTTAAGTCAGGGCCGGCTCTAGCAATTTTGCTGCCCCGGACAGAAATGAAAAATGTCGCCCCTCTCCCCAAAGTAAGAAAAAACTATTATTAAAAAAGATAAAAAATTTCATAGATGCACACCTATAAAACTTGAATATTCCTTGCGAAGAAAAAGGGAGCTAACAGTAAATATTTATATATATATATATATATCAATTTGTTTAGCTATTTCATGTTCGATAGCCATTGTAACTAAGTCATTTAATCTATCTTTAGAATTTGTGAACTGTAAGAAATTTTTTATTAATTTTAATTTTGAGAAACTAATATCTACACTTGCCAAACTTTTTGCAAAGAAAGTAAAATAAATGCAATAGCAAGATTTGGAGCAAATTCTACAACAGAAATAGATTTTAAAACTTCAAATGGGTGTTTTTTTTTTGTTTTTTTTGCTTGCTGAAGCTGAAACAGACATTATCTCATCTGCTCAATCAAGCGCGTTTACATCCAATGATTCTCCGTCGGTCAACATCATTTCTAAATTTTTACTGTTTTAAATTAATTAAATTTTTAAGGGTATCTCTTAAATTATATATATTGTACAAAAATGAAAACAATTACTGTCAGTACTCATTAAATTAAATCTGCATTCCAAAGCATTAACTGCTTCGTCCAATGTAAAAAAATAAAACTCTATCTGGAATTTTAATTTAGAATATTCCATCGGATCATCTTGTGCTTCATAATTAAAATTTACATTTTTCCGTCGAACTCTGTGACCTGGTTGCGTCATCTCAAAGTTAGCAAAGATATCAGTCTCGACGGCCAGTTCTTTTGCATCACAGTGCATTTTATCAAAAGTCACACCCTTAAAAAAATCTTTACAATTTCTTGAGAGTTCCATAGTAGATGGTAGATCGTAATATTTTGTTTGCAATAGCTTGCTTATTGGATTTTAATGCAATTAAAGATTTTATACCAAATAATGAGGGCCATAGGAACTTGAATTGTTAAGTAGATTTTAATAATCCAGAGGCCTCATCTCTTATAGAGTTGTCAATTTTTAGCATTATTATAAAATCTAAGCATCATAAAAACCTCCCAATTGATAACTTAAGGGTTTAATAGCCTCTATTCAGCTTTCCCAGCTATTTCCACTAAGTGGCTTTAAAGTTTTATGCCCTTTATACATTTTAATAATATAACCCAACGAAAGGTTGAAGAAAAAAATAAATTTTTTGATCTATTATATTAAAAAAAGTAGGCTTCTATAAGGATGCTTTTACCATGTCATTAGCGACCAAATTTAAAGAGTGGTTACTACAGGGCACATAGATTGTTCACGGATTTAACGTTCTTATTTTAAACTGAGCCCCTGATTTCTCATCTTTCATATTCACTCCGTTATTGTAGGCCTGCCCCCGCATATCTAGCAAATTTAGCCCGAATTTTTTAAGTTTCTCAACTATTAAATTTGAAAGTTCTCTTCCAGTTAATCTTTCAACAGGAAGAAAACCAAAAGAACTCGCATTAGTTTTAACGATAACTTCGTTAAGATTAGATTTCTCAATACATGTATACCTTACCATAAATGTCATTTGTTCGATCTTGCTGGCATCAGGGGCGCAATCAAAAACATCGAATAATATTTAGCTTGTGTTTAATTTTATGTGAACAATGTATAATTTAATATTCTCATATAAAAGAGAAATTATCTCGTTCTGAATATTTTTCCCTAGATAGTGTACTTTAACTTATTCCAAATTTTCCATAGCAAATATAAAGTATTTTTTAAAATTTGGTCCAAATGCCGCCCCGGACATTTGTCCGGCCCTAGAGCCGCCCCTGGTTAAGTGATAGGTAGAGTGAAGTTAAGTGAATTAAAGATCGAGACGTCAGCACGAAGTTGTTGACAATCGTAGATAGCCTGTTACGTGTGGAGGTACGCGAGGAGAAACGGATTGCATATAGTGAAAATCCTTATTACAGAGCTTGGATTTTTCACCCATTCTTCCAGCCAGTAAAAAGGCCGAATTCGTCACGAAAGAACAGCAAATGTAAAATATAAGGTCAGTGATTTTATCTGAGATATTGAGATTATTCGCACGGGGCGAAGCTGTAATTGTGCGCGTTAAGCTTTCCTAGATTCAGTTGATATTCTTTTATTCCGCTAGTGGTAATTCCCCGCTTAGTTAACTCTCTTGTTTTTTTTCTTAAATTGATTAGTGTGTATTTAAACGTATTTGCTGATAAGAATCAAATCTATTTGAATTGCTGTTGTCTTTTTATCATTTAAGTCCGCCTACACATCCTGCAGTATTTTCAGATATACAGGGAGGTAGAAGTGTAAGGGGTGGCATTAAGTCACAACACTGGTGCCCAACGCAACAACCTGATTTAGGAGCGAGTGCTAGTTTTAGGGTTCTGCTGGAATTATATTTTTCAAGCCGAGAGAATGTATCGGAGTTCCTTGCTAATATTGATGATAATATAGCTTATAATGAGATACCGGCGAATTTGGCGTGCGCGTATTTAAAGGGCCATGTATATATAATTTAGTTGGCAGAGCACTAGACTGGTTTGAGATCATAAGCTATGCGTGTGTAAGCGCAGAAGCGACTTCGCAGCTCTCAAAAAGAAGTTGACGGATAGTTTTCCAGTTGTGAGGAATAAGTCGGATTTAGAGGCTCAGTTTTCTTCATCAAAGCAGCAGAAAGGACAGACCCCGTCGGATTTTGTGTATCAATTGTTAAAGATTCATAAGACTTTAGGGTTGGATTATGATGATGAAAAATTGGTCGATCACATTGTAATGCGACTCGAACCCCAGATTATGGACTATTTACAGGTTCGAAACCCCACGACGGAGGTATAGTTGTTAGAGTTTGTCGATCGGTATGAGGAACGTCATAGATGCAGAGAAACCCCGGGTTCGAGTAATAATTTTGTTAGACGAGGTTGGGATATGAGTAGGAATCCTGCGGAAAGACTGAGTAATGGAAATTGGAGAGATGCAGTGATCGGAAATAGACAAAATGATCAGAGAGGAGTAAGCAGAGGGGCAAACAATTTTTCTCGTCGTGATTATCGAAATCAGGGATTCGAGGGAGGAAACCGCAACAACCAACCAAATCATAGAGCAGACCGGTATCAACATCGTAGAATGGTGATTAATCAGGGTCCTATTGATGATTCAACAAATCGGAATTGGAGACGGGATGATAGGACAAGCGAAAGGCAAGGAAATTTAAATTTAAACTTTCTAAGCGATAGTGTTGCAGGAGGTAAGCGGTTGCTAGTTGAGTCAAATCCTCCTAATCGGATTAAACTTAATTCATTACGGTTGTCACCAGTTGATCTTCCGTATGTGCCGATTCTGTTACATGACACATTTTTAAAAGCTCTCTGGGATACGGGTGCGGAAAAGTCATTTATTTCAGAGGAGACGTATCAATCATATTTTTCTTTTCGTCCTATTAAGAAATCGCTAGCGGAAGTAATTACTGCACAAGGGTCACAGTGCACAAATTTGGGCACGGTTGAATTACGGATTAAGATAAAGGAATTTTCTAAGTTGTGGAATTTTCATGTGATTGCTGAGATGCAATATCCATGCATCTTGGCATTGATTTATGTCTCATGCAAAAATAGGTTTCGATTTTTTTACGAAATCGTAAGTCATTCCGGACTCGCAGATTGAGAAGGTGGAAATTTCGGATGAACCGGTTCATATAGATTTAACGAAGACGAAGTTGGGTTCAGGGCAGAAAGAGGAGTTGCATGTTTTGTTTAATGAAATTCGGAACTTATTTTCGTCTAAGCCTGGGCTGACGCATGTGTTTTATCATGAAATTGATACTGGTGATCACCCTCCTGTTTCTTCGAGACCTTATCGCTATGACAGGGTCAAACAGAGTGTCATTGATTATCATGTTAAGAAAATGCTGGACAAGGGAACTATAATTCCAACAACATCGCCTTACGCATCTCCTGTAGTTTTATATCGGAAGAATAACGGATTGCCGCTAGACGGACTGCCGCTAAGCTTATAGGTTCGCAATAGATTATAGGAAATTGAATGCAATAACGAGGTATCCACGATATCAGCTACCGCTGATTGATGATCTGATAACTAATATTCCGCACACCGAAATTATGTCATCTCTTGATTTACGTAGTGGGTACTTTCAAATGGTGGTAGACCCCAAAGATATTAGTAAGACGGCATTTATTACTAAAAATGGTACTTTTGCATTTACTCGCATGCCATTTGACCTCTCGAGGGCGGCCCCAAATTTTCAGAGAGCTATCGAAATCATCCTTAAACCAGTTCTTGGGCGTTTTGCCTTTAGTTACATGGATGATGTGATAATTTCATCTCCATTTTTTGAGCGCCATGTAGATCATTTACGGGAAGTGTTCAGATTGTTGCAAGAGGCTGGTTTAACGTTAAATCGTGAGAAATGTCATTTCGTGAGGGAACAGTTACGTTATTTGGGTCTAGTTATTAGTAAAGAGGGAGTTAGAACAGACGAGGAGAAAGTAAAAACAATTCTTGAAATAAAACCCCCGAAAAAGGCGAAACAGGTAGCAAAATTTTTAGGAATGACGGGGTGGTATCAAAAGTTTATCAAGGACTACGCAGACCTGTGTGAACCCTTATATGGTTTTAAAAGGAAAAATTCTAAGTTTGGTCGGTCGGAATCGGCGCAGGAAGCCTTTGATCGCATTAAAAAAGCAGTGACGGAAGCTCCCGTGTTACAGTTACCAGATTTTACCAAAGCTTTCGAACTTTATACGGATGCTAGTTCAGTAGGTGTAGGGGCAGTGTTGATGGAGAATAATAAGCATATTGCGTTTGCCTCGCGAACACTGAATATGGCGGAGTGAAACTACAGTGTGACGGAACGTGAAT
The DNA here is from genome assembly GCA_019973975.1 of Trichonephila clavata. Lineage (NCBI taxonomy): Eukaryota > Metazoa > Arthropoda > Arachnida > Araneae > Nephilidae > Trichonephila > Trichonephila clavata. Next base: position 40,065 of record BMAO01027627.1, on the reverse strand, counting down.
GTTTGGCGGTCATATGGGCGTTAAATAAATATCGCACTTATTTCGGATCTTTGCCGGTGAAGGTGATAACAGACTATGCAGCACTCATCAAATTAACGAACGGGAAGAATTTGTCGAGTAGAATGATAAGGTGGACGCTTAAGTTGGCAGATTTTAATGTGGAATGGGAACATCGCCCGGGTACGCAGAATGTGGTGGCAGATATATTGTCTAGAAATCCAGTCGATAGCAATGATGAAGCAAAGGTGTCTCGTGCGGTGATTAGATCGTTGGTATTATCATCTAGGGAACAGTTGAGGGAAGAACAGAGGAATGATTCGGAGTTGGGTCACATTTTTCGTTTTTTAGAAAACCCTGACGATAGTTGAATTAATGCGTCAATCTGCGGAAATTGGTCCCGCGACTTTAAATTAGTCGACGGTTTGAAATACTATGCAAAATATACAACCACGCTCGGTGAATTAAGAGTGTTTATACCAAAAACATTACGCAAAGATGTTATGCGAGAGTTCCATGACTCACCGATGGCGGGCCACCTCGAAAAAAAAAGACCTACTTGAGATTAAAAGACGCGTGTTATTTCCCATTTATGAGGAAATTTATTTATAAATATGTATCCACTGCGACCTATGCCAGAAGGTAAATTATAAGAACGGCTTACCAGCTGGTCAATTAATTCCGATAGTAACGAATTTTCCGAATGAAATAGTATCTTTAGATTTATTAGGCCCGTATACTGCCACTAGTCCGGAACGTTATAAATTTATTTTATTGAAAACGGATAATTTTTCTAAATGGGTCGAAATAGTTCCCTTAAGAAAAGCTTCGGCTAAGGCAATTGCCAATGCATTTTTTGAAAATTATATTTCGCGTTATGGAGCTCCTGTAAAGCTTATCAGTGATAATGGCCCCCAAATGATATACGAAGTTTTTGAGCAGGTTGAACATAAAACATGTTAAAACGGTGGTATATCGACCACAATCTAATCAAACGGAGAGAGTTAATCGTACTCTTCTACAAATGATTTCGAGTTTTGTAGAAAATAATCATACACATTGGGTCCAATTTCTAAAGGAATTTAGTTATGCTTTGAGGACAGCGGTACATGAAACAACGGGTAAAACACCGGCGGAGTTATTTTTAGGTAAAAAAATTAATCATCCCATTTCAGAAATTAGTGATGGTAACTGACGGATCAGACTTGGTTTGTGGCAATATGGAAAGGTCGTTTGAGGAGGCTAGGAGAAATACTAGGAAGCAACATGAAAAATGGGCGAAATACTATAATAAGAGGAAACGTGACGTTAATGTGAAGGTTGATGATCTAGTGTTGGTTCAAACTCACCCGTTGAGTTCAGCGAGTAAGAAAATGGTGGGTAAATTTATGCCAAAGTTTGTGGGCCCCTATAAGGTTTTGAGTGTGAAAAATAATAATTTAATAATATTGAAGTTTGGTAAAAGAATAATGGTTAATGTGGATCAGGTGAGAATTTACCATCAAAGAGAATCGGAAGACAGTGTCGGCGAATCTGAAATTGCGGAAAGTAGTCAGCCTAGACCAGTACCATCAGAAAGGTCGGATGATAGGCAGCCGAGGGTAGCACAATCAGAAAGCGATGAGAATAGTCGTAGAGGATCAGGAAAATTGGAAGGTAGTGGAGATGTAGCCAGGGATAGACGCGATGGAGAGGAGGTAAGAAGGGGGAAACGTGTGTGGACAGAATCAACTGTTTCTTCGAGGGCGGACGTGTATAATTTCAGGAAGAAGAAGCCGCTGTTCCCAGAACGGGAGAAAAGAAGGAGGCCCGAATCCTGGTTCGAGATGCAGCGAAGGAAGAAGAGACTAGAGGCAACAAAATCCCGTTTTAAAAGAAAAGTGACCTCGTCCATCAGTAAAGTGATACAGGAGGAGAAACTATGATATGCAGTCGGAGGGAAGAAGAACAATTCCAGGACCATCCCGCAGAAAGGAGGATAGGAAATCAAGACTTAACAGGTCCCGTCCAGTCCAACAGGAACGTCATTGCCCATACAACCTCCGGAGGTGACATCGAGTGGACAGCAGTCAGGATCGGAATCCTCCAGAAGGAAAGAACGGCTCAGCAGGAGCATATCAACTACAACAGACTCAATGGCAGAGAAGGAGACCCAGCGACCGTGTGGGTACCGAGGCCGTGGTGGGAGACGAAGCCTATGCAGATTGGATCTAAAGATTAACCAGGTTGTATAATTCTAATTTGTTTATTTTCCCTCTGACAGACAGTTCAGAGTATTTACCATGTGGGCTAGTCTAAATTTTTGCTTTGTAAAATGTAAAGTGTACAAAAGTTGTCAATGCGTTGTGTGCGTTTTCACATTGTTTGAAAAATGAACTTTTGTATTTAATATTTTTCCAAATTGTGGAAAAACATTTGTTTGATTACATTTGTTTTGCTACACATTAAAGACGTGGTTTTATATGTGAGATTACTTGTATTGTTTGTTGTAATATATTGTATGTTGGAAAATGTATATATTTTTGTGTGTAATTATTAAAATGTATAAGTAGTATCTGGTTTCGGGACGCGGCGTAATTAGGATTACTAACAATAACATTAATAGCGCAGCGCGATTGATTGGGAGTTTTTTTTGAAAATGAAACCAGATGAAGGTTACTTTTATATGAAACTATATATATAATTGATATAATGTCGGCCATATTTGTGTCAATATGGAAATTGTATAATGTTATGTGCGTTTAATGTCATATTTTGGAAAGAAATTGATCCAGTTTCCTTTCAGGACAGCAGTCCCTGAATCTAGTGATGAGATGACAGAAAGATAAATGTCGTATGAAGATCATATTGTAATTTTTTTAAAATTTTATTAGCACTTAAGTAAAGTGCATGATTAGGGTTTTTTCCTTATTGCAAGGTTTTCCCCTGATCTTCGCCCGAATGGGATGCACTGTATTGATGTTATGTGAAAGATAAATAAAATAGAGTGGAGTGCCCTTTTGAGTAGTCATTTCGGTCTATGTTAGTTTAATTAAAAATTGTTGAGTTAGAGAATTTAAACTTTTTTGCAGGTTTAGAGTTGTTCAGGCATTAGGCATTTAATGTAATTTCTATCAGGTCGCTTAAACCCTCAATAAATCACGTTTTTTTCTAGGAGGGGGTTGTGACAGATCTATACGGTCTTTGACTAACCTCTTCTATTTTCCTTAAGATAATTTATTTATTTCAACCAATCTTCACCGAGAGCCAGTCGTGATTTATGTAAATAAGATATATTATATAAGTTCTGTTTTCGTGAGTTAAGTGATAGGAAGAGTGAAGTTAAGTCAATTAAAGATCGAGACGTCAGCACGAAGTTGTTGACAATCGTAGATAGCCTGTTACGTGTGGAGGTACGCGAGGAGAAGTGGATTGCATATAGTGAAAATCCTTATTACAATCCTAATTACAGAAATCCTTATTACCCATTCTTCCAGCCAGTAAAAAGGCCGAAATCGTCACGAAGGAACAGCTGATGTAAAATATAAAGTCAGTGATTTTATTTGAGATATTGAGATTATTCACACGGGGCGAAGCTGTAATTGTGCGCGTTAAGCTTTCCTAGATTCAGTGGATATTCTGTTATTCCGCTAGTAGTAATTCCCCGCTTAGTTACTCCACTCTCTTTTGTTTTTCTTAAATTGATTAGTGTGTGTCTAAACTTATTTGCTGATAAGAATCAATAAATCTATTTGAATTGCTATTGTCTTTTGATCATTTAAGTCCGCCTACACATCCTGCAGTATTTTCAGATAGACAGGGAGATAAAAGTGTAAGGGGTGGCATTTAGTCACAACAACGTGTTAAGTGAAAGATATGGACGGCTGATTACAGGTGTGTTTGGTCTATTATCCACTTGAAGAAGGAAAGCAATAAAAGTGTATTTTCGCCTGATGAACCGGAAAACTCTAAGAAGGGTTTCCAGACAGATATTCATTAAAGGGCTTCGATACGGGGGTGACAATGCAACACAAAATTTGTAATATCCAACTTGTTTGCTACAGAACTGTACATGATAGTGAGTGTTCAAATTGTCGAGAGTTTTATAAGATAACTTCGAATTATTGCGTGTTGTAGTCTGGTTAGCCACAGATTTTACTTTGAATTATTGAGTGTACCAAACGTATGGTTTTAGTTCGAATTATTAAGAGTTTTTCAAGAGACTGAGCATATACTTCGAATTATCGAGAGGTTCGTATTATCGAAGGTTTGAATTATCGAGAGTTGACTGTATATTTTTCCCATTAAGGAAAATTAATTTCGGTTTGATATGTTTGAGTTTTGAGACTTTTAATTCAAATGTAACTCAAATTTTTTAGTAAATTTTATTCACCTTTTTGATATTGTTATTTTTTGCTTTCCCTGAAAAAATAGCTTATATAGCAAGGGTTAAAAAAGAAGATTTAATTAAGTTGTAAGAAATAGATTATTTAGATACTGTTAGAATATGAAGATGGTAACATTAAAAGAAATTGTTTATTTAGATACTGTTAGAATATGAAGATGGTAACATTAAAAGAAATTATTCTTAAGAGGGATGGGTACAAAGAAAAAAATTTCAAACTGATGTGTGAGGAATTGATTACTGATAGAAAGCTTCAAGAAGAATTGGAAGTTAAGGAGAAAGAAAGAAAAATGGAAGTTCAGTTATGAAGGCAAAAAGAATTAGAAGAAAGGAGGCAGATAGAATATTTTGTAGTAGAAAAATTAAAAATGGATGCTAAAATCAAATTAACTCGACCCTCATTAGAAAGTACAAATACGCCAAGCAAGGAATCAAGTAAGCTTCAAAATAAGTATGTTTGATCGAAGATAACCTATATTTAGTAGTATTTGAGGATCAAGCTTGAAAGGATATTTCTCCAAAAGGAACTTTTGGTCTACCTCCGCAAAGCAAGATGCCATGCAGATAATGCTTGTTAGCCCCTGGATAGGGCAGGTTATTATGATCTTGTGAAAAAATTTATTGTTAAGGAAATTTAAGTTGACTTTTGATAAATTCAGGCAGCTGTTAATGCTTACTAAAAAATTGCTGACTTGTCAAGATTTTTATTATGAATTGCCACATTTATTTTAATTAATGGATGTTAGGATTAGAAATTGAAAGCTTTGGTCAATTGCATGATCTTATTTATCTCAGATCAGATAGAAACGTGTTCCGGTTGAGAATACTACTTAAATGAATGGTACATCATTAATTCACTTAGTGAATTACCCGAAAAACTGGAAGAATTTGAGGATATGAGGAAAATATATTCAACCTGGTGAATGCGTTTTCGAAGGGAAAGTGAGATTAAAGAACCAAGCAATTTTGAAAAGTATGAGAACCACCCTCCTGATCTTAAAAAACCCAAATATGAAGTAAACAACCCTGAGAGGAAAAAAAACATTTTTTGAATCTGGTCAAAATAAAGACTGAAGAAGACAAGAAAAAAAATTACAATGGGGACTCTTCTGATCATTTTCGTCTGAACTGTTCGTAGTTGAAGAAAGAGCCTGGAGGGTCCCAGAAGGGCCCGGATAAACTGGATTTAACCAGATTTTCTTGTTATAAATTTCGATCCTCCAGTGCCAAGGGGGCCTGTAGATCGTCTGCGCTCAGGGCCTAAAATGATCTTAAATTGGCTCTGATCTTACCAATAGCATTATTAATCCTTAGAATAATTAGTAAACAACACTAAATATATATTTAAATTCAATTATAGATAATCTTTTTTTCCCCTTTCACACACATGTAATGATTTTTAACATACTTTTATGAGCTTCACTTGTTCATAACGGAATCTTTGAACTGGATTTTTACTTACTTTAAAAGATACGATTAATTCGAAATTTTTTTGCACACTTGTCAAGGACCGATGACAATACAATAATTTAATAATTTTATTCCGATATAACAATTAGTTAAAAAGTTATTAATTAAAAATGTCAAATTGTATTGATAGTTTGCACCCCGTATCCAATTTATTACGCCGAAAACCCGACATGGAAAGATTTTTGACCTTTTCGTCGCTTTTAAAACTTCAATCTTATTTTTCGTATCAAAAGCAGCCAAAAAAATGAATTCCCGAATCGGAAAGTGAATCACGTTTCCATCGGACAGATAGGCGTTGGCTTATACGGCTTGAAACCTCTGAAAGCAAACACCCTACAACCATTCCTGGAACGATCCAAGCTAGAGCATTATGGTCTGGGAAATGTTTTCCTGGCATTCTCTGGGTTCACTCATTATTGTGGAAAGGAAGATGGATCAATACAAGTATGCCTCTGTCCTTGCGGACCATGTCCACCCCTATATGCGCATTGTTTTTCCTCAGGGTGATGATATCTACCAGCAGTACAATGCGAAGTGTCATACAGCTGGCAGTGTATGTGCGAGGTTCGAAGAGCACTAGGATGAGTTTACCTTTCTCCCCCGGGCAGCAAACTCACCTGACTTAAGCCCAATCGAGAAACTGTGGGATCATCTCGATCGAGTTGTTCGCGCCATGGATCACAGCTGACCACAACACTGAAGTCGGCATGGCTCAACATCCCACTGAACACTTTTGGAGGATAAACAAATTTTACAAAACAAACATCGAGTGCTGTATTCTGAGTTCCAAGGAAAATGAATAAGAGAGAGAAAAAAAGAACGTCTGATTTTCACCAGGCAAGGGGTGAGAGACAGAAAATCGGGGGGGGGGGGGTGACCCTTAGTAACAAAACGTCTAGTTCGTTCAACAAGCAGTGAAAATTCAAGGTCAGAAGTGGGGGAAAGAAGTTCCCCAAACCAGTACACTAATAGTCATAAATCACAGGAAATCAGAAAAATAAAAGTAGAAAGAGTTTCCTTACTAGGGAAAAGAATAACTCAAATAAAATATGACTAATAAATCATGCTTATTATATATTTATACCATAAAATACAAAAACACAAGTAAAATTCAATAAAAGATCAAATGAATCAGAAATAAAAGAAAAGAAAACTTAGCTGATGCTCCATGAAGACAAATGCAATCCAAAGTTTCTAATTTCCCGGTAGGAAATATAAATTTTCTAGTAATCCGAAAATTTCTTCGTAGCCGGTAGCTACAATTTCAGAATCTATACTTTAAAAAATTCTATATGAACTAGGTGTTCAGAATATTGAAGATAATTTGGTAAGACTAGTAGTCCTATTAAAATTAAATAAATATTCGGGCCATAAGTTGGGCGTCATTTTTATAACCGATACTCAAAAATAACTCCGGCGGCTAGCTCAAATAATTTTAATTGGTGGTACATTCTAATTGAGCACGGTTACAATTACATAAAAAAAACAGGAAAATACTATAAAAATACTAAGGGGTTTGCGCGGGAGGACATTGGCACATCCTTTCTTCCCCGAGGAGGCAGGCTGACTTTTTAAGTGTCCACATGGCCAGATGAAGGCGCTCTATTACCATTCGTTACAACATTTATTTTTGAATTTTTGATGACAATATCTCAAATCTAATAGACTGCATTGGTGCATATACCTCTTTGATAACTTTATTTAATTCTTCTGCTACACTTAATGGTTATTGTAAATGAATTGATCCAGTTATTGAATTAGAATGTGAATCAATTTCAAGTGTCCCCTCATTTGAAATTGAAGATCTAGTTGCATGAGCTGTTAGTAATGCCATGGGGTTTGAAGTGTCTTAAGTCTTCACAGCAGGTCAACTATTAATTAAAGTCATTTAATTGAAGAAGGAACTGTGATAAAATCTATTCTTGTGATGTTGCGTATATAAGTGCTTCTCAAACTTTCAATATTGCGTCCCAATATTCAATCATAATTTTCATCGAACTCTCCTTTCATACAAATACAACTGATAGAATTCAATAATACTATACTTTGATGCTATAGCTACAATAAGACTTTAACCTTTTAAGTGCCACCGGCGTATATATACGTCTCGCTCAACCCGTGCGTTACATTCCTTGGACGTATATATGCGTCTTTCTGCAGTATGATCTTTTCTGTGCACTGCTATCCTTAAAATTACTCCAAAGGCTTTGGTATGCAATAAAAAGACCCCCCATGACAATGTTTTCGAAATATTTACTTATTTCGGAGAATTTGCTTATTTTTATTCCTTTTTTTACATACCTCCCAATACGTCACATACGAGCTCCTACGTGGAAAACAAAGGCATCGGGGAGCGATTCGCTTAACTTTTAATCGACAGTTAAGAGATTATTTATGAACAGCACAAATTATCAAGAAAAGTGTTAATATTTGTATAAAATTTTATATATGTGTGTGTGTGAAAAGCCCATGGGATTATAATGGTAATTATTAAACTTTTTCTCTTAACTTGGTATTCTTAAATTAATTATAAAATACATTGTACAGTACAGATACATTTACAAGAGTCAATGTAAATTTTATTGTGTCTGAATGCATTTTGTTTACTTTCAGTAAATTAATAATTTTTTTAAAAATAATATGTTCTTGAATTTTCATTATGCTTAGTGTTATCACGCCCCCCTAAGGAGGCGCGTCCCACAGTTTGAGAAACGCTGGCTTATATTATTGTGTAAGCATTGCAGTGAGCCACTTAGATCTTTGTGACGTTCACCCATACTGTGCATATATATTTTCTTACATATATTACTCTTATAATTGCGCAAACAAATTCTACGTACATATTTCATAAACAGGATATAAATTTTTGAAAAATTAAATTCTTAGGAAAACTTTATGAGAAAATTTTTTTAAATATAATTCATACAAAAATTAAATCCCGGAATTAGTTATTTTTATCCCGGGATTTCCGGATTAGAAAAGACACCGGGATCCTGTGGCTGAAAACCCTACTAGATATCTTCCAAAAATTCTAAATGCCTCTTTCCAAGTTAGCTGACACCGGACATCCTGGGGGTGGGAGAAATGTCCATTTTCTGACCCTATTCGTGATGGGGAGAAAGTTACAGATGAAAATAAGAGAAAACATATGAAATTTCATGGTTTAACATACACACTCGCCTCGAACCCATCAAGGTTCAACATGTAATAAAACTAACATATTAACCATATACAGTACAAAAGAAGTAAATAAGATACATTAAATGTAATACAAGATGCACAATACGGTGAAAAAATTTTCAAAATATAATTCAGACAAAAATTAAATCAAGGGATTAGTTATATTAATCCCGGGATTTCGGGGCTACAAACCCTAGTCCCAATTTAAAGAGTGGCTACTACATGGCTCATAGATAGTTCGCGGATTTAATGTTCTTATTTTAAATTGAACCCTTGAATTCTCGCCTTTCATATTCACTCCGCTATTGAAGGCCTGCCCCCGCATATCTAGCAAATTTAGCACTAATTTTTTTTAAGTTTCTCAACTTTTAAATTTGAAAGTTCTCTTCCAGTTAATCTTTCAACTGGAAGGAAACAAAAAAACTTACATTAGTTTTAATGATAACTTCGTTAGAATTAGATTTCTCAATACATGTATACCTTACCATAAATGTCATTTGTTCGATCTTGCTGCCATCAGGGGCGCAATCTAAAATTATCGAATAATATTTAGCTTGTTTTATTTTATAAACAATGTATAATTTAATATTCTCATATAAAAGAGAAATTATCTCGTTCTGAATATTTTTTCCTTATAGTGCACTTTAACTTCTTCCAAATTTTCCATAACAAAAAAAAGTATTTTTAAAATTTGGTCCAAATGCCGCCCCGGACATGGGTCCGGTTTGTCCGGCCCTAGAGCCGCCCCTGAGGGTAAAGTCATCAGTTGTGTATTGCGACAATGGAAGCAATTTTGCCGGTGCATCAAATTATTTGAAAACAGTGAATTGGGATGAGATTGCACAATTTAGTAGTATACGAAGAAAAAATACAAGGGCTTTTTAATCTTCCTACTGCCTCCTGGTGGGGAGGTTTTGCGGAAAGATTAATTGGTGTAATGAAACAGATCCTAAGAAGAGTACTCGGAAAAGCTTTCTTATCTTATGAAGAAATGGTCACCGTTTTATGTGATGCAGAGTCTGTTATAAACTCTCGACTGCTTAGTCATGTATCACAAACGGATTCTGAACTGATACCTTTATCCCCTAACTCATTTTTTCAAGATTTCCGGCAAATTGGGGTTCCAGATTTAGACCAAGTGGATGAAGCTGTTCTCAACAAAAGATGTAACTTTCAGAATATATATCTAATATTTTTGTGTGTGTTTTAGTAAGTATATTAGAAATGTTTATTGTATGTGTTATTCTTTGAAATTTTTAAATGTTTGGTAAGTTAAGTTGTCTTTTAACAACTTAAGGTGGGAGAATGTCATGTCTTCAGAGTTTAATTTTGGATTAATTCAACACACACTTGTGCGTATTCACTGTAACTTAATGTGAATATTAAGCAAAAATTTTGTTTCTGTATTTTGGCTGTTGTTTTTTGTTTTTGTGGAATAAAACGTTTTGATTTTTAGAATGGCTGGATATTTTATCGTTTTCAGAATCCAGCATTATTTTTAATGTTATGATTTTACAAAAGTTATTTTGCCTTATTTATTTGCAGAACCAGATAAGCTGCTAGCGTATAATAGAGTTATTTATTTGCAAAAAGGATAACGTAATATCTGATTGTACGTATTTAAATAATTTGTTTCTGTTTAATTAGACAAAGAAAGTTAACAGCATATACGCAGCCTTCAACAGCTCAATCACTTTTACTTAAAAATATGTTGATCAAATCATAAAATATACCACTACTGGAGATACATCAAAAATTGTCTATTCATTTGAAATTGTCTAGAAATAACTTTAAAAAAAAGTTTCAAACACACTCATACTGTATGATTGTGTACCGATTATATCCAATTATTATTAAACCTTTCTGAGCAAATACGGTGGAATCTAACGTTTTTATTGCATTAGTATAGCTTTACCTTTTTGTCTTAGGAAACCGTCTTCGCTTGGGAAGCTCACGTTTTATTGTATCCATAAACCTTAACCCTGTCTTTGGAGACCGTTATTACTTAGGATGCTGACGTACAGCTTTACCCTGTCTTAGAAAATCGTCCTTGCTTAGGATGCTGATGCATAGCTTTACCCTGTCTTCCGAAGTTGACGTTTTATCGCATCAACCTCGCTGTACTTTGTCTTCGGAAATCGTTTGCGAATAAATTACTGAATTTTTTTTTTTGCGCTCATTTCGCATTAATAAAAAAATGTGCTCATATTATCTTTCAGTAAATAAAGTGTACGGATTCACTGTAGTAACCACGTTTGATAAAAAGATCTTTGATCAGATTTTTTTTTAAGAGTACGAAGAATTTCGCTGCGTAATTGTTTAGTAGTTTTTGACAAAAAAATTTCAAAATAATTATACTACGTTTTAAAAATTGATTATCCAAAAAAAGCAAGTAGCAAATACTGTTTTAAAAATTACAATTCCGATAGATTAATTTTTATTAGACGAAAACATTAAATGTTTTATAAAATTGCGAGTTTAAGAGCATTTTTCGTGATATTCGTTATCGTTAATATTCTGCTTATTAAGGTAAGGAAACAATAAATGCAATTCGATTTTTTTTATTTTTATTGTAAAAGGGGGATAACACCAGCTAAATTAGTAATTTTATCCAGTTGGACTGCTTACTGTTTGTTTATAAAGTGCTTTTGAGAAAGGTTGTCCATCCGGTAAAGCTAATTCGAAAAAAGAAAAGATTTATAGTTTGTCGGAGACTAGAACCCGCGACCTATGGATTCGTAAGCACGTAACATACCACTAGACAAAAGTGATCACTTCTATCCGGAGGCTGTTATTGGCTTATTTAAATACCGCCACAGACCACTGCTTTAGAGTAATTGCCGGTTGGGTGGCGTAGTTGGTTAGGCGCTGGTCTTGTTCGCCCCTGGCCCAAAGCGGTGGATTTTCATGATGCAAAAAATCGACAGCATCCTCGCTTGATTATGTGGCATGTAAAAGGTCCCTTGAGTGCTTGTTTGGTTTGGGTGCTCTCGGCAAAATTAAATTCCTAGTACAATTTTGCAACGTCAGAGCTCAGGTGCCGATGTCAAAATTACATTGTGATAGTTCGAATATACCAAAACAGTACCCCACTAAAAAAGTGTTGTTAGCTCTCGGGGAGTGTACAAGGTCTATAATGGTAAAAATATCAATCAGCAGCCCCATTTGAAGAAAAAAAAGAAAGAAATATTTAAAGGAATCCGGTAACTTTTTTTGCGCTTTATCTCCCCATAATTTTCAATATTTCCGCTCGTGGAATTAGAGAACTTTGTTTGAACGCTCGTACCAATGAGTAAAAAAATAAATTCCAACCTTCCATCTTTCTTGGAACTAGCAAGGCTAAAATTACACAGCTACTTTTATGATAATAACTTTAACTTAACTAGTTATCGATGATAACTTTGCCGTTTCTTTGCAAACTTCTGCTTTCAACATCTCAGGTCACGCGAATTTTCGACAATTATAATTCGTGTTCTCTAACAGAGAACTCTTCCCCCCCCCCCTTTAACTATCATAACTTTTAAGACCAAACCTCTCCCTCCCCTCGGTTGTGGAAAAAGGCATCAAGAGATCGCTAATATATTGTCAACAGTCGCAAGACATTACAAGATTTAAAAGTAACATAACGATCTAAACTAAAAAAATTAGAATATTAGTTTGCTTAATGTGTGCTAAAAAGAAAAAAAGTTATTAAATCATATAGCTTTGTCATTTTAGCAGCAGTAAAATTACTTTATTTGCATAAGTAAAGAAATATTTATATATATATTTTATTAAAAAATACTAGAATAGTTTACTTCTTTACATCGACCTTGATGTGAATTCAATGTTGTTGTTTACCAGTGCGGTGTATAGGACTTGCGAGATAATGTATATTGCAGTTTTCCCAACAATTTTGAAGGAAGTGTCACTCTATACCAGGGGTACTGAACCTTTTCCCCCCTGCCTGGCCACATTCACATGATAGGTATTTCATGCGGGCTGCAACATGAGGATAAAGGGAAAAAACAATACAAGACCAAAACAAAATTGATCAAAGTATTGAAAGTCTTATTTTCGACTTTTATTTTAATTCTTTATTAACATCAAACACAACAATATTTACTTTAATGCTTTTTTTTTCTGAGTTATGGGGTAGTTTCAATTTCCTTTCATCTCTGACCAAACTTTTTGTTTACATTCTACTATCAAATCAAATTGAAAGCTAAATTGATAGATTTAATTGCTTCATTGATAGAATTTCATGCTTAATTTTTAGTATATTACTCTTAAATAATTGAATTTCTTAGTGCACTGAGCCATGATCGGGCCACTCAGAAAAGGCCCCCCAGGCCACATGTGGCCCGCAGGTTAAGTATCACAGCTCTATACAATATAAATAAATGTTTAATTGCTTAGAAATTAGCCATTTATGCTACAGTATTCTTTTTTTTTAACTTGTAAAATTTTCAGCAAAAAAAGGAAAGAAAAAAGAATTAGTTTCTTAAGTGTCATCTCTAATAATATAAACATTACTAATGTTCCTGATCATAAACTTCAACTATCTGAACTATTTCCATAAAGTAATTGATCTTATAAACAAATAGAAAATTATATTAATCATAACTGTCTCTTAAAACTTTTTCTCAATTTTTTTAAAAATTTGCTACACTTATTGCTTTTTAGTTCCCTAATAATAAACATAAATTAGATTACACATTTGTTTAAAAACTCATTCAGTTTTTTTAAAGGATATTACAAAAAAAATCTATATTTTGTGTAACGATGGAGAAGAAATTATTACAACTTCATTTAAAACTTAGTAAACCATACAATAGAAGCATCCTCAACATCAGGTCTAGATAATTTAATGCATCAATTTTACAATTTATCTCCAAATGTTTTAAAAATTAAATTACAGTTACTCTAGAATTTGCATCACAGAAACAATCTTGTGGCTCTAAAAGAACACACCTCTGATTTTTATGACTAATAGGAAGTTCTCTAAGAGCACCATTCCAACTTTGAGAGTCAAACATATTGGGTTGTTCGGAAAGTAATTTCGTTTTTTTTTGTGAAAATGAAAGACAGTTTTCGTACAATAAACAAATACTTTATTAAATTATATATTGGCCGTTCTGGTCCAACACCTTTTGCCATCTTTCTGGTAGTAGCATAATTCCAAGCTCATAAAATTTTTGGTCATTGCAGACAAAAAACTGATCGAGGTGGTTTTTGACCTCCTCATTTGAGGTGAAGGTTTTACCGTCCAAAAAATTTTGGAGTGACCGGAACAAATAATAATCCGATGGTGCCAGGTCTGGAGAATATGGTGGGTGTGGCATTGTATCCCATTCAAGCTGTAAAAGCTTTTGGCGAGTGACCAAACTTGTGTGAGGTCTTGCGTTGTCTTGGTGAAACACTACACCTTTCCTGTTGATTAGTTCTGACCTTTTCTGTTGAAGTGAATCATTCAGTTTGTCCAGCTGATGACAGTAGACTTCCGAATTAATCGTTGTGTTATCCGGTAAAAGCTAAAAAAAAAAATGATTCCTTTAAAATCCCACCAAACAGACAGCATCACCTTTCTTTGGTGAATATCGGCTTTGGAAATGGTTTGAGCCAGTTCATCTTTTTTGCTCCATGACCTCTTGCGTTTGACGTTGTTGTTTACAGCCCATTTTTCGTCCCCAGCAATGATGCGCTTCAAATACGGATCATTTTCGTGACGTTTGAGAAGCGAATCGCAGACGTCAATGCAGCGACACAGATATCTCTGTGAGAACATGGGAACCCACATATCGAGCTTCGAGGATAATCCCAGGCCTTTCAAGTGGTCATAAACTGTTGAATTTGATAAATTTTACCTCAATCCGATCTCACGTGTTGTTATTCGCCGGTTCGCATCAACTAATGTCTTTATCGCGTCTTTATCAGCTTCAACCAGCCTTCCGAACGTGGTGCATCTTCGACATCAAAATTGCCCGATCGAAATTTAGTGAACCAGTTTTGGCACTGACGTACTGTCAACACACCTTCTCCATACACATCGGTCAATTTCTTTCTGGCTTGAACAGCATTTTTACCCTTTCTGTAGTAAAACAGTAAGATATGTCGAAAATGCTGCTTATCGCTCTCCATATTTAAAAGGGCACCAACCAAAAACTACTGCGCAGAATTAATTGGAATTTTTCACACACAAGCCTTGCTATACGAGCTCTCAAAGCATATAAAAATTATACGGCTTAAATGTGAAGTTGGGTGCAAAAAAATACAATTAAATCCTCTGTCGGGAAAAAACTAAATTACTTTCCGAACAACCCAATAGTTGAACACTTTTTGAAATAAAAATTGTTATAAATTATACATTATGAGAAGCTAACTAAAAATAGTAATCGCTGAAGAATGGAGAAACATCAATGGAGTAATTATAAAAAATTAGTGAGCTTATGTTCAGATGGTTAAAAATATCGTTAATAGGGCACTAAATTATGAAAGTATTACATTATTTCCAATTTTGAAGCAATTTTTTTTGTTTCCAATCAAAAATTCAAAATTTAAAAAGTTTCCACTGTGAAATAACATTTTACTGAAAATAGAACACTATTGTATTGAAATTCAAAAGTATTCAATCGCTCAAGAACCACTGTATTTGAAACTTATCTAATATTATCATGTTTAACTTCACATTTTAAAGAAAATAAATTAAGAGTATATTTTAAATAATAGTTTTATTTCATAAAATTAAATTTTTTACATTTACTTATTTGTGATTAAATAATTTTATTACAAAAAAGAAAATTTTTCACAAAATAAAGTACTTTCTTTAAAATTAAAAAAAAATTATTAAACCCATACTTAAACTTTTATAAATTAATAATTTTTTAAAAAAATCAAACTTTAATACCCTTTTACAGAGATATCATAAATAAGAAACAAAAAAATTACAATACACAACATTTTTAACAAAACAAACACAAATTCAGCAGCTCTAATCAAAATAAAACATTGCAGATTTTCTACGATATCAATAACTTCATGATCCAGACAGATGACATCCATTTCTCACAGGCAAATTTTGCTTTGTGTGAAAAACTTCATAAAGTCTGAAGAAATAAAGTTTGTGATTGACAGAAAACCTAAAAAAAAAATTAAATCTATTTAAAATTTTATATTATATTATAATATAAAAATATTAATCATTATAAAAGAAACTATATATTAATATATTTAGTAAATAAATCATAAAATAAATTTATATGACTGAAGTTGAAACAATGTTTCATATTTTCAACTTGCATTTTTAAACACTTCAAATATAATTTTATAAATAAAAATAACCACTTACTTTAGAACAGATAAAAGTATTACATTCAAATGTATCAAGCAAAATTATATTTCTGCTATATTGACAAGTTATTTTAATATGATGCATTTAAAAAAATGCCCGAATTGTAACAAAACTTAACTAACTCTAGGAGACCATGCAAAGTGTGGCAGAAAGTAATGAGACTAAAAACACTACAAGCAATCTGGCAATGCTGCACTGTTGTCCTCGATGGAACACATGTATCAGTACCCTCCCATAACTCTGTGTGAGTTTCAACTCCTTCCATTAACTATGTGATTTTTGTGACTGCTGTCAACGAAGTTGTGTTTTGGTTGTTCATCACATAATATGGAACAGTGGAATTCAGAGCAATGTTGTGCCATTAAATTTTGTGTTACGCTTGGAGATTTGGGAAGTGTTTGAAAAGTTAAAACAAGCCAATGGGGAACGGCCTTTATCCCAAGCTCAAGTTTTTTTTTGCTGTTACAAATGATTGTTGGAAGGCAGAAAACATGTTGAAGATGAACGCCGTTCAGGGAAGCTTTCAACTTCGAAAACCGATGAAAACTTTAAACATATGGACTTTCTTGTGAGATAAATTTAGTTAATTGTAATTAAATTAATTTAAAACACACAAAAAAAAAAATCGATCACATGACACGATCCGAGACCTATTGCATGGTAAACAGTTACACTTTACCGACCACGCTGCTGCACCGTTGGTAGAAACTGAAACTTAATTGTATAAAAGCTAAGTATGAATTTCAAAGGCTATTTTCTCTGAATAAACTGCCCCTTCAGCAGAATTACATTGAGGGTTGAACACCCTAAAGGAGTACTACAATTGCACCAAGTTTCATCCTGAAATGAATTTCCTTAGTCGTGCCCTGCCCTTGTTAGTTCAGATATACCCAATTTTTAAGTTCTTTTGAACTCTTCAGCAATAAAGCAACATTTATCTATTGATATCAAAATGACACAATTATCTTTAATTTTTTTACATTGTTTAAAACAAATTGAGTTTTAGTAACTAATTTTTTTTTTTTTATATAAGAACTATTTTTTAAAAATGTATATAACACAAACAACATGCAACATTTTCACTCCCTTCATTGGAACCATCATATATATTAATCCAGAGTTAAAAATTAGGAATTATTAAATTACTTTTTAAAATGAAATAGAAGATAATTTTTTTGAGAAAATATTCCCTTTTTATCATAGAGTGAGTGAGAGTGAGAGAATATTAACGTCGCACTGATTAGCAACACGAGGGCTTTTGGCGACGGTCCGCGTAATTTTGAACCATGGTCAAGTGACGCGGACGACACCCGAGCTGGCACCCCCTCTCCTAACTACCACACCACACCAACGGGAGGACGTTTGAGCTCTCGACAGATTTAACGTGCATCGCTCCCCTACACGGCGGATCTTTAGTGGTACTAGGATCAAACTCATGACACGCTAGCCATGATCCGATGCCTAGACCACTCGGCCACTTTTTATCATAGATATAATTTGTACAGGAAATTTTTGATTCAAAGGTTTACACTTGTCTAAAAAAATATGTCATTCTTTTTCATAAGTATAATGAATTACAAATGAGTGTTTTACTAGGAAAAAACTTACTATTAGTCAGTATAAAAATTATTTAAAAGAAATTACCATATTTATTCAAATCTAAGCTGCTCTATTTTCCCCAACATTAGTGCTACTGAAAATCAGGAGTGGCTTAGAATGAAAGGCAGAAAAATTTGTTGGATGGGAGATATTGTACATGATACTGTGCAACTGCTAGAGCAACTTCAGATTCATGTATGCATTTAAAAGTTTTTAATACTAGTGAAATTATAATTATTCCTTTCTTATTAGCTCCAAGATTAAAATATTTTTAATTTCATAAATATGGGATATATATATATAAACCCTTTTACCCTATTATTTTTTTTACAAAAACGTTGAGAACTTGGGGTGCAGCTTAGAATAAATACAACAGTAGTACATACGTTCATATTTCATTAAATGCCTGAAATTCTTATTTAATTAATGTATCTATTTTTAAACTCCAAAATTTGTTAGCAAAATTTTACATAACTAAACATTTAAGTGAATTTCAAGAGCAGAAATCAGTTTTAGAATATATATATAAGATAGTAATTCTTTTAAAAAAATAAATCAAATATTTAACTTAATTTTTCTTTAAAATAAAATTTGTTCCTTTTACAGCAATTTAGCAATGACACTAATTTTGTTTAGTTACAATAAAAATATAAGTCAACTAAAACCCTCTTTTTAATTTAGGAACTATATATTTTATGTAATAACTTACAACACTCTTTCAGTTTTGATTTTATAATTACTGACAGCCCTCAATATGTTTATTAAAAAGACAAGGGGGAAGTAACATACCTACAATATACAAATGTACATTGAATGTATATTATAAATGTAATGAAGATGGATTGGTATTCCTAAACAGTGAATTGTCTTCGATAATTTGGAAAAGCTCAGGTGGTGATGGTATTCTACCAGTTTCAATTTTAGACCAAACAGGTACATCTGAAAAATTAAAGCAGCATTTAAATCAAATTCCAGTATTTAAATTCTTATGTAAAAACATTTTAATATTAAATTCTAAAAATAATACAGCATTCAATATACTCTCTTGTATTGCGTCTCCATTCAATATAATTACAAATCTTAATTTTTTAAATTTTGAAATTAAAAGTAATAAGGATTTAAAATTAAGTATTATGTATACATAATTCATCAAAATTTTGCAGAATAGTAGTCTATGTTTATATTAAGAAAAAATCCCATACAACTTTTACTTCATTTGATTAATATTAACAATAAATAAAACCAAAATTGGTATTTTAATATTGCCCAAATATTTCCATTCTTATAAAACAGATAATATAAAAAAGTAAATGTTAACAATGCATATCTAATTGTATTTAGTTACACTTTTTCCCCTTTGATATACTTTTACATAGTTAAATGTTCAAATGTAGGAAAAACCTATGTAATTAACAAGAAGCTTCTTTGAAAGCACAAACAGAAGTTTTATTCTAGAAATTTCAAAGGAATAGATTTCCTTTTAACATAAACAAATGAAATAAATGTTCATATAAATTCATAGTAATTTGAAGTTCACATAAATACAGAGCACAGCAATACTAATCATTTGACACAAAATTGCATTAGATGAATATAAAATGTATAGTCACTGCCAAATTCCAAAACTGAACTTTGTTTCACTGCAGTAGTCTTTAAACAGGTTTTGAAGTTTATTCTAAAAGATTCTAGAGTTATCTCCTTAAATAATAGATTAGTTTTGTATTGAGCATCTATTTTTGTCACTAACACATATTCAGCTCAACTAACAGAAGCATTTCCTCTTTTATCACTTTCCAAATTGTTTGTTCCTTTCCTATGATTTTTCATATATATAATTTGTTTTATATTTCTACTTATTTTCAACAACCTGATAGTAATTACAAATGTTTCACAAAACTGTCTAAGTCATGTATGACTGTTTAATACTTATTAATAAACTATTTCATCAGGAAATTTAATAAAAAATTCTGCCTTTATTCTCCTTTTTATAAAAATTTCAAGCCTAAAAATTAAAAGGTAGAAAAAATACAACCTCATGTTCAAACATAAAACCAAGATAAAACATTAAATTGGAAAAATAGCATGAAAATTAAATTTAAAAAAGTTGAATTTTGAATATTTAAATAAATTTTGAATCAAGATAATTTATTTCATACATAAAATTTTAATGCAGAAAATGAGCTTCTGAAGATTATTCTATTAAAATTTTATTTATATTGATGTTGAAATTTTATTCATTAAAATTAACATAATTCAGTTATTTTACTTCTACACAGTTGTTACCCTGTCTTTTCCATAAATAACAATTAAATTTTTAACAAAGAACTTTCTACACATAAACAATTTAATTAACAAAATTTTTTATTTTAAATGCTTCATTATTTGAAAGTTAAATGTCTTTATATAAATAATGCATGTTAAAACTTAATGCAGTTAAATATCAGAATTATATGTTACCATTAAATATAATTTCAAATGCTCCAGTTGAAATTAGTTGACCTTCTATAGTATTACTTAGGAAAAACACCATCAGACAGGCATAGAGCTAAAAGAAATAAAAATATAAGAAGCCATGAATTTCATTTCCTATAAAAAAATATATAAAACATAGCTAATAAAATATAAAAGGAAAAGAGAAATGCTTTTTATTGTTATTCTAAACAATTATTTTACAATTATTACTACAACTTGATAATCTGATTTTGATCCAAATTTTATTTATATTTAGTCCTTTAATCTCAATTTCATTAAAAAATTTTAATGTATTTTAATGATGGCTTAATATTTATTAGTTTTAACCCCCCCCCCCCTCTTAAAATAAGAAAAAGCACATCTCTCAAAAGTCCAGTTTGAAATGGACATGGCATCTCCTCTTTAAACTGAGCCTCAAAAGATTTAATGCATTTCTGCCCTTCTACATTGGCAGATCTTTAGAGTCAATAGGTTTCAAACCCACAACTCAACAACGCCAGCCATGAGTTTGTGACCATAACTACTCGATGTCTCCAAGATATCAAGAATTATCTGTGGCAAAACTGGCTTTTAGGAAGATCATAGTTTAATTCTGCTTTGTTTTGAATGATCAAGGTCCCCCCCCCCTCAACAGTTCAGGAAATTCACACTCCTGGGGGTAGAGAAAGATTGCTTCAAATTCTATTATATTTGGGGAGGGGGTAATCGCATGGAGTCAAACATGTTTAATATAAACATTAAGTTGCTTCATTCAAGGAAAAGGAAAAAACAGAGTCAATACACAAGACATTCTCATGTTGCTTTTAAATGTACAACTATGTGCAAAATATTATTGCCAAAAAAGTAAAACTGTCATGATTCACTATAAATTACCAATTTTCTAGTTATCTTAAATTTTCATAACAATGATATAAAAACAATACTTTAGGATTAAAAATCTATAACTTCACTTTTTTTATCCCTAATTGTAGGAGAAAGGATATTGTCTAAACACAAGCCTTAACTTCTGTTTCATTTGACTTTCTCAACAATTTTATCAATTTCATTATGATCTAGAGCAGAGTTTCTCAACCACTTAAACTTGTAAAATTTTCTCACAAATTTTACAATTATATGCAATTCTAATTATAAAACTTTAACCACCAAAGGCAAAAAATTATGGATTCTAGATCCTAACATTATGGCACATATGTAAAAAATATATAATTGTATTAATTCTTTAGCAGTTAAAAATCTCAGAACTAGTAAAATTTTTCTGCAGATTGAACTTATACCAGAATTTTTACTGGTCTACAAGCAAGGGAAGTTTTGATCTATAGGAAACTTACAAGATAATACGACCGGGAAATAAAACAAGTCTGGGAAAAATAATATCCTGCAAAGACAAAGGCATAAAAGAAATATGTCAATTTGACACTGAAAATGCCTATTACAGATTTAACAGTAAAGTATAGTTTTGTTAATTTAGGCCAAATACCTAAAATCATATAAAGCAATAAAATCTTTCATATTTATTTCTTAATATAAAAATTTGGTTGAATCCTAGCATGACCCACTTATATCACCAAATTTTTGACGATAAAAGTTACAATACAGTAACCCTACCATTTTCTTTAAAAAAAGAGGGACTTGAGACCCCAAAGAATATGGCAATCCTAAAAATTTAAGAAAAATGAACCAATTTTGAAAAATGGTCATTTCTGCCCCTAATGTTTTTAACAAAGGTTTTTTGATCACACACCGGTTTTGAATAGAATGGCTGCTGAAATTAAATTGCTTGAAAGTGAAGTAGCAATAGGTTTCTTTGTGCTTCTAGGTGGAAGAGAGAAGAAAGCTAATTTAACTCCCACCAGGTATGAATGTTGTAGCCAGTTGAAAGAGAATCCCCATGAAGTAGTTAGGAGTGTAAGAAAGGGAACATGGTTTAGCAAAAAGTAAGCTTGGTATGTCTATTATCTTGCATTTAACCAGATATTGGTTTGACAAGAGTATGAATTAGTTTGTGGGGAATGAACTGCTCCACATGAAAAAGATGACCCTCATGAGTGAGGCAAGTGCCTTTTTAAAATGATGTGAATTTCATTGTTCATCTTTGCCAAATGCTTTTTTCATCCTTTTTTAAAGTATAACATGGACTACAAAAAAGATTTTGGAATGTTTTTTTAAATTAATGAATTTTACGCATTTTTTTATTTCATCTTTGCAAAATGCTCTTTTCATCCTTTTCTTAATGTATGACATGTACTACAAAAAGATTTTAGACGTTTTTGACACTTTTACATACAATGCTTTTTTAAAATGATGAATATCACGTATTTCTTCGATTTTATCTTTGAGAAGAGCTCATTTTGTCCTTTTTTTAATGTTTGACATTGTGTTACAAAAGGTTTTCTGGCATCCCTGACACCGTTAAGAAAACCCCGTTCATTTCACCATTGTGTCAACACCCCACTTTTCTCATTGGTTTTGTCCATGACACAATTTGGAAATCAACTGTTTCCACGGCCTTTTTCATCTCCAACGCCATTTTGAAAAACACAGGTTTTTCAATTCGGCGAAAAATTTTTTTTGCCAAAAACAGAAGTGGATTGAGTTGGGACTTAACCAAAAATTTATATAAAAGTTTTTAAACATAAAATTGTATTGTCATATCTTAATCCGGTAAAAATAACTCAATCAGTTTAGAAGTAATTTTAGATAAATTGTCTTCCCTTCACTTTTTCAAAATTGTTGTGGTAAGCAATAGGAATTTGGATATGCAAGTCAAGGAAATTTCATAAGCATTAAAAACCATGACATTTTAAAAGTATTTTCATAATTTTAAAGCAAAAAAAAAATATTGTAAAATACCTTATTTTGAGACATCCAGGTGAAGATTGCAGGCGTATTCATTCTTAGAGCAACAAAAGGATTGAAATTGGCTAATACCATTGCAATTAAACACCATTTTGCAAATCCAATTAAGCTGGCTAGATGCATACGGAATGGAGGAGGAGGAAACGTATCTCCGAGAACAGTAATGTCTGGATATTTTTCTTGAAGGATAGACGCATACTGCTCGAAGACACGACGATAACCTCACGAAAAACTAAAAATAATCAACATTTATTAATATCAAACACCAATATGAATATTCTGACACAAGATAAACTTTCATAATTAATAAATGCTCTGGAATGAGAAAATAGTGCTTTAACTTATCAAAAATCCTTCAAAGCATTTCATAAATAACACACAAGTCTGCTAAAGTTACATATTTCTTTTATATATATACAGTCGGACCCCAACTTAAGGAATTTTGCGATTTGATTAATTTTACTCTTTTCCCGATTAAAATGAAGACAAAAACACCATTTAACAAATAAAAAACCTCAAATTAAAAAATTATTTCAACACTAGAAAAAAACTTTAGTTTGTATTGGAAAAAATTCAGTTTTTTTCATTCAAATGATATCCTTTTTGTCCGAAACAGAAATAGGATTTTTCTTGAAAATAACAAATTTCAATAGGAAAGGGTGCAAACTATTATTAAACTTTAAAGGTGCAGATGAGTCATGAATTAAGCCTATCGTATGAGTTGCGAACAGAACAGGAAATTCCTTTCTTATCTCACCCTACTCCACGACGCAAGAGATATTTTAAGATTTTAACGATTGTGTTGCATTAGATGAAGGATTGCTTGTTGGTGCAACTGAAGTTCAAGAAACTGTCAATTTGTCGAGGCCGATAAGTAGCGATTCTCATGTAGAAATTGATAATATAACAGTTTTGACAAGAGTTTCATTATCTTATATGTTTTACATTTTTGGAAACTGTAAAAACATTCCTCAAGCGGCATTTTGTTTCCTGTATAAAGTCGAAAAAATAACTCATTTGACTCAGGAATAAAAAAAAGACTGTCAAACATCTATTAGTCAGTACTTTAAAATTTCCAATTAAATGCTGCATAGTAACTCACTAATAGTGTTTTTAGCTCATGATTACAAAGAGTATAATTTCTAACTATGGATATTTTTTGTGTAGTTGCTTATTGCAGAATTTTGAAAGGGTAAGTACAAAAAAAACTGCACTTTGTTTAGACCCTGATATAACCAATAACCCTGATTTAATGAACAAAATGTTCAGCCCGATGAATTCGTTAAAA
This sequence comes from Trichonephila clavata, assembly GCA_019973975.1. Taxonomy (NCBI): domain Eukaryota; kingdom Metazoa; phylum Arthropoda; class Arachnida; order Araneae; family Nephilidae; genus Trichonephila; species Trichonephila clavata. The sequence goes on along the minus strand of BMAO01027627.1, from coordinate 15,489 downwards.
TGAGGTCCAACTGTATATATTAAAGGCATTCCAAGATTACTTACTTGTTGTAATTTCAATAAAAAAAAAAGAAAAGAAGGAAGTATAATCTTTGTAGTTGTTTTTAAATAACATTTAATCTCTTCAAAAGGCTGGAAATTTATTTTTACTGTGTACTTCCTTTCAAATGTTTTGTGTATGAGCCTTGAATTTTCCTGAATAGTATGACAGAAGTCTAATTTACATTTTTAATGATTTTTGGGGAGCAAGGTAAAAATACAAATGATACAACAGGCATCCAATGCTGAAAGTTTGGTTTTGAATAACATCAGATGTTCAGTTAGTGAAAATAACACATGTTTGATTGAGAAGGATTTAATTGATGAACATATTTAGGAATAATATCAGAGAGGAATGAAAGAGCATCATGTTGAAAGGTTCATGAAAAAGAATGATAGGATTGAAGAAAGTAAATCAAATTTCACCAACTTCAGTGACTTAGAAAAAAAGTGCTAATTTTACAAAGAGGCACCCCCTAATATCTACACTTTAGCTCTTTCTCTTTTATCAAAATAGATACAAATATTAATCTTTAATATGCACATTAAAAAAAATCAAAACATTTAAAAATAAAATATTTTTTTATAAATAAACAAATCATTTTTCTTCAATATCTGACACAGCAAAATATTTAGTTGCAACAAATGAACATTAATAAGTCAAACTTTAATGATGAGATGCACTTTAATAAAAATTAAATCACAATATCTTTTTTTTAAAATTTATTAATTATTTATGACGCAATTAAACTCAACAACAAAACTCTCATAATTAAATAATTTAATTATAAAAAAAATCAAAATTTCAATGAAATTCATTAAATGCAACATTTAAACTTAAACAGTAAAAACTGCACAAACAAATTCACAATTTCTCAAATTTAAAAAAAGGACTTAACTCTTTCAAAACTTTTTAAAATTTGACCAAGTGTTGTTGAAAACATAATGTAAAACATCAGTAAAGATATTTTACACAAAAATACTTACCAATATAAAAATTTCAACGTTGGACCAGTTATAGCAGATTTGAAACTAGTTTTTGGAATTTCTTTCACGAAAGAAGCATCATTGCCAGTATTTCCGGAGAATATTTCTCTCGCAGAAAATGCAAGGAAGAGAATAAATAAGCCTCCCATAACATATCTGCCATTTTCAGCCATAGCTAAAGAATAACTTAAATAATATATTACTTGCTAAATCATTATGACGAAACTTCACGATAAACGATACAGGAAATTACAGATACACGAATTGATAAATCAGCGTTGCCAGTTACAACAATTTAAATTTGCTTTACTAGATACTAATTTTTTGATTATGGTGATCTGTTACTCAATTTTTTTCTATGTGGGATATTTTAAAGTAGGCTCTTTAAAGAGGCCGAGGATCCTATCGAGAAAGTACTACTAAAAGTGGCTGAATATTTTTGTGGGAAGTCTTCAGAAACCGGGGTTTTATTTGACGCTTCAAAATGTGCTGGAAATGCCAAACAGAGCGAGTATCATTTAAATATGGCTGTCCGTCTGATGGATCTTCTTACGTCTGACTGCGTCACTAAGTTAGAGTAAAAGAATTTGAAATTGTGGGCTTGAATTTTGATTTGTGTCGATAAATGATTTTGTACATTTTTAAAATTCTAAATATCTTTAAAAAAGTTTAGAAAAATTAATACAGAATTTTTTTTTAAAGTTCATGAATAGTGCAAGTATTTGTAATTTTTATTAAATATTTATCTTCAAAGTATTATTTTAACGTTCTCTATTTTCTTATTAAAATATATTTTTATTGATAAACTAAAGGAAGAAGAGAGTTTAAGAATAAGCATTTTAATGTGTGAAAAATTTTTTTCCCTTTATTGTTGTTTTAAAATTTAGAAAAGCTCACTGTGTTTCATATCTTTTATTTCAAACTGAAAGAATTTTGTGCATTTATTGAAGCATTGAAATAACTGGATAAGAGACATACACTTTGCATTTAATTGCATAAATTTTATACATTATTCTATACATATGTACTCTGTAATGAGTATCAATAAATACTTCAATTGAAACCCATTTTCTAACTAAGAAAGAATACTGTTTAGTTAAATAAATATCTCTGAAAACCAGTTTTTTTTTTCTCGTGCTATTTTTCTGTAAAAAAATAATTTCTTAACATCATTTTCACTCGATGTTTCTTATCAGCATAGTTTTTCTCTTCATAATTTTGGAAATAAAACTTATTTCATAGATTCATTCCACATGCATTTTAAGTTTTAATGAAAATTTTGATTCAATAACACAAATCTCTTTTTTTTTATTATTAAAAATGAGTAAATAATTTTTTGTTCATAAAGAAATTTAGAAATAAATTATAAAACGTAAATAAATAATATTTCAGAATTTATTAAGTTTAAATAATGTTAAAATTGCTTATTAATGGAAATGTAATTGTTTTAAACAATATTTCATTAAAATATGAGAAATCTTTTGAATTAATTATATATACAAAGAATTGTATCAAGAGATTACAAAATTTTAAAACTAATATTCCTTCTATTTTAATTATTTCTGCTCGTATCCTATATTATGCTATAGAAAACTACTCTTTCTCATGCTGTAAAGTGTGTAAGGGCTTTTAATGCTAAAAAGTTGAAAATATAAAGAAGTCATGATGTTTTAAGTTACTAAGAGTGTTTAATATTTCTATTTGGTTAATTAAAATTTTTTATTATATCAAATAAATCATTGAGAATAATATAAAATCGTTTAAATACTTAAACAAATTATAATGAAGAAAAAATTATGAATGCAGGAAAATCAGTAAAGGGCAAAATGACAGATTAGAAATTAAATATATAATTATTCTGATAAGATTCATAAAATATAAACTACTTGTATATATATTTTTTCAATTTCAAAGTTCTTCTAAATTATTTAAGTAAGAATTTGCATAAAAGACCAATTTTAGATATTAGTTCATTTTTCAATGGTTTTAAAAACAGATATTTACTTTACACTATTTAATTATACATTTAGAAATAGCAATCAAATGAATCTATCTAAATTTCTAAAAATCTCTCTGTCATTATTGTTATTAGTGCCTAATGCAGAATTAGTAGATACGTTTCAGCTTTTTTTTTAAAAAAATTTTCATTTAATTAATTTTAACTACTCTTTTAATCTATATTCAATTAAGTGAGATAATTTAATTAAAGTACTTTTTTCTAAACTCATTCATAAAATAGGCAAGTAATTAAACACAATATAACTATTGCTGAAAAAAATTATTAATATTCAAAATAAATTACAAACTTAAATTTTTATTTCCTTTACTTATATCATTTATGATTTAAGTAGCTTGCGGTTGTTTTCTCCCCCCCCCCCAAGAAAATTATTGACCATTTCAAAAGATTTTTTCTTTGCTTCTGTTAATTTATACAGAATATGCATCTTTTTTCAAAACTTCACTTTCTTAGTATAAAAGAAAAATTTTAATCCAGATATTCTTAACATTTTTAGTTCCATTAATTCCCTTGGAAATAAAAGAAAGCCCTATATTCTTTAAAAATAAATTCCCATTCCCAAAGGGGCCTTCTTTTATGCATGTCTTCTTGTCTTCAGTGGGAATATAAAGTTTCAGTGCTGCATTCTTGATGGAAGCTACAAGTTACATTTTATATAATATTTTGCTTATATTTACGGAATAAGGTGTGTGGATCTATACGCGTCACTCCACTAAGCCTCTTGGGAAATCTTTGAGGCTATGAGAAATAGCAATCTTCTCTTAAGAAGAAAACGTGATATGCAAATTAAGTTTATTATATATAGTTCAGGTTCGCTTGCTAGAAAAGTTAGAAGGTTAGTTAGTTAAAGTGTGGCAAGGTGAGATATAAGTAGAAGAGACATTCGCAAGAGAGTTAGAAAGTCCATGTGAGAGAATAAAGATAAGAAGCTAGAATTATAAAGAAATTAAAGGTTTACGCATTAAAAATTAAGAAGAATGCCTACAGTTCAGGTATTAATCACAATTATAGTACGCTTTGATATTTAAAATATTAAAAAAGGTTTAAGTGGCAATTAGTTACATACCTACCGTGTAAAGTAATATTAAGGTAGAAGATTGATTAATACAAAGTGAATCAATTATTAGAGGTATTCTCCAAAAACGCGCCCCTCAGGGGGCTCACCTTCTTTAGGTGAGTACGGGTGTCACAATCCCGAGGTACCCTAGTGATTTTTTCCTTTTCCCACGGGGTTTACTGTCTTTGGTAAACACGGGCTTCACGAACCCGGGGTACCCTAGTGATCCTTCTCTATTTTCGACCCTCTTTCTTGTCATTCAATTCATTCTTTCTTTCTCTCTTCCCGTCTAGACCACAGATATTAAAACAAATGTTTGGCGCAGTATAGCCGAAATCGGCTCTTGCGCCAATAAACCCCAAAATCACTCACTCACTCACTCCAAAAACGTGACTCTCTTCCCCACACCTCTCTTGACTAATCAGAAACATCCTATTTATTGGGATTTATTCAATTGATTTTGAGTTAATTAAAGCGCTGAATAAATAATGGGAAATTTTCATGTCGTATCATCAGCAAGTATGAGTTAATTTTCCTTATGTGATTGGATTTCCAAGGGGCTTCTATTTTCAGGAAAATAATCTATGTTTTAATATGATATCCAATGAGTGTTTATTAACGTTGCACTACAAAGCAACATGAAGGGTAATGGGGATGGGTCTCGTAATTTTGAACCTCTATCAAGAGGTGATGATGACACACGAGCTGGCACTCTCCTCACCAAACCACCCATTAGGTACACCAATGGAAGGACATTCAGGCCCGACAGATTTAAAGTGAGTCAACCCCTCTACACGTCGGGTCTTCAATGATAATAGAGCTAGAACTCATGACATCCTGGCCACAAATTCGTGATCTGGTTACCTTGGCCAACAAATGATATCCAGAAGCAAAACGAAACATATTTTTGTCTGTTTCAATCTTAATTAGTTCTATATTTATTCTTTTTTATTCAAATGAAACAAAAAATAAAGGCAATTAAAGTAAATAAAATTGATTTTTTTATGGAAATGAATAATTTTTGTACCCCCCCCCCCCCACCTTTCAATATACTCAGCGTTTTATTAAATCCATCCCGATTGATGATAATTATACTAACATCTAAAAAACATGCTGAAGATTAAAATAACAATACAAATTTCATCAACTCTCAGAATTACTAACAAATAATTTCCTTACACGCGTTTGACGAGAAAGGAAAAAAACGTGGCTCATCTATTACTCATGGCGACTTATCGCAATGTGTCATCCGTTCTTCAGCACAAAAGCTGATAAGGAAAAAGTAATCGTCGCAAATGTACCACACGAGAAACATCCGAAGGAAAGAAAAGCAACGAAAAAGCGATATTTATATGTATAAATACAAATAAAAACTTCCCGCTCGGCAGTCGGAAAGAATAAAGTATGGCCGAAGAAAAGTCGGAGAAGGCTTCTATAATGGAATGACGAATGGCAACCACAACTCATCTTTGCACTGACCTCCCCTGGTGGCATAGGGCCAGAACTACGGCCCCAACGATAACGTTAGATGTGTTATGTTGTAGACACTTCCGGCTGCGACCCGTGGGTTATAAATTTACGCCCGTAGAGCTCGGGATGATAAACGAAGGTGGTTAAAGGACGTCTCGTCTCTAAGTCCAGCGACAATGCTCATGTCATTCGTCACCTCGGCCTGTCTTTCCCGCTCTTTTCAAGCCCGAATTCGAAAACGGAAGGAATTTTTGCATTGCTGTTCCTTTCGCAAGACCAAGGTGCATCTTTGTCATTGAGAATAGTCCAGTGTAAGCTGTGGTATTTCATTTAATCGTCATGCATGTTATTAATATGGATACACATTTCATATATTCTTCAAATAGAATTTTCTGTCATGATTTCTGAAGAGTAATTTCTAAAGAAACAGAACGCAGCTTTTAAATACATGTTTTTTTTAATGAAAAATTTTATATTAATAAATAAATAACTGGCTATTCTCTTCATAGCATCTACATCAGAATAGAGTTTTCCTCAGTCGTATTTGATAAAAGATTTTCAAAAACCAGTGGAGCCCCGAAAAAAAAACTCACTATTTCTTAATATTAGTCAGTTTCTAAGAATGTAAAATAATAAAAGATTTCAGATTTTCATTAATCAATGAGTCTTTACATACAGTTAGCTTGAAAATGCCTTTAAAATGTATTTTTATCCAACATAACAGACGATTTAATTTTTTTATTTAGATATAATTAATTTAGTAATGAACTAAGGGAAATGCCCTTTGGTTTTAAAAAATTATATTAATTAAAATCCATTATCTATAAATAATGAATAAGAAGAATGTTACAAATAGCTATTGAAACTATTGCTTTTTTCTGATAGTTTGAATGTCTGATTAAACATACAAAAGTGTAGAGAAAAAAAAACACCATGAGAGGAAAAGCCTAGATCAGTGATGGCGAACCTATGACCCGTGGGTCAGTGGCTGACCCACACAAGCTTTTTAACTGACCCACGATTGCTGGGCAACCACTTGTTTGCTTACGTGGGTTTATTTAGTTTTTTTAACTTGTGTGGATTATTTTTATTCTATTTGTATTTTTCAAGCACTACATTGACAAAAAATAAACTAAAATTCTGTCTATAACCTTCAGTTGATCATTTCAGTTCCAAAGCTACGCAAATGACAGCAAATTTATATGAAAATATGTAGTACTTGAAATAAAGCAAAAGTGGTTACAAAATATCAAATAAATAGTATAATTTTACTCACATTTTGTTTGTTGAAAAAAAATTGACAAACCAAAGCAAATAACCATATTTAAAGCACTTTCTTCGGATGAAATGCACTCTTGTAAGGATACGTTCAGTTATATATATATTTGTAGAAAGTGACTTCCATAGCACTTGTATCGTTCCCTTACTGTTTCACCTTGTGAGCTGCCAATGGGAGCCATGCACACGTCTCTTATTCTCGATAATAGCGATTTTTGCTAGCAATTTAAGGCGCTTCCACCAATCATTACCAGTGTTGAATTTACATTTCGAAAGCATTTAAAAGTAATATGTAAGTGTATTATATATATATAGGTATATTATACAAAATTTTTCTTCTCGAATTATTGTATTCTAAATATAAATATTTTTAATTGTAGCTCTGTACTATGTCGATGGTTAAAAAATTAAAAACAAGTCATTCAAGTTCCAGGCTATATCAAGCTGAATGGTTTGATAAATATGAAGGAATTGAAATGAATAAAATGGTTATACGCATAATTTGTAATGAAAAAGCGACTGCACGTACATATAATGTAAAAAGACATTTTGAAACGATGCATTCTAATCTCGGCATGTCTACGGATGAAGAAAGAAAAACATATTTTTACAAAAGAAAAATAAATTAAAAGTAAAAAAAAACTTTTTAAAAAGCAAGCTTTTATTTAAACGCGCTAAAAAGAATAAAATAAAATTTTCCTTTAAAACTTTTTTTATAATCAACTTATAACGTCATTTCACAATTTATATGATATAAAAGCTCGTCGCGAGATTAAAGTACTCATAGTTTGAAATTTTTACAAATTAAAATCAATCAGATCAAGTTATTTAATTTACTTGTTTATCTACACAGGTAATCAGTTTATTTTATTCTTTTTAGCGCGTTTAAATGAAAGCTTGTTTTTTAAAAAGTTTTTTTTACTTTTAATTTATTTTTTACTTTTTAGTTTTGCTGGATAGTTTTCCAAGCCTGTTCATCTCATTCAAGGCTGGTTTTAGAAAAGAATCATAAGATATGTGAAGTATCATTGTTTTGCAAAAGAAAAAAAAAGGGGGGGAGGGGGGGGTAATTCGCGCGTAAAAAAGAAAGTTTTCGGCATTTTATTTTTTAAATCATTGATGCTAAGAGATCAAAATATGAACTTTTTGAAAATAATTTTCATTTAAACGCATCGATATTTATTTAATTTAGAAGGAATCATAAAATAGTCAAAGTATTATTGTTTTGTATGGAAAAAAAAAACCGTATCGGAGAGCAATAAAAGATTTTACCTATTAAAAAATTTCTTTGGATGTTATTAAATGTTTAAACAAAATTTTGAGTATTTTTTAAAAAATTAGAAAAATTTCCTTTTGAAAGGGGACAGAACCCTAATCTTTTCAGCACTTAACCATGCGACATGAAAATTAAACCAGGAAGTTCTCGGCAAACAGTGTGGAAGGACCTTTAAAATCGCGAAGGTAGAGATATTCACACATCAAATCTAAAAAGCATTAAAATGAATACACAAACAGTCTATTTATGCATTATTTAATGTAAAAATAGCATTCATGAATATTTACATGCATTTTTTTTTCATTTATAATATAAATTAAAATCAAATGTATGCATTACTTCATGAAAAGATAGAAAACATCCGATCATTTATTAAATTGTTGATATTAGCATATGTGTTTAAAATCAAAGAGGATTAATTTTTTTTAATAAAAAATGAAATCTGTGATTTAAAGTAGAAATTTTTAAAATTACAAAATTTTACATGTTTATTAAATGTTGAATTAAAATTGCGAGCATTTTTTGAAAACGAGAAAAAAAGAAAAAGTTTTTGTGTACTTAATGTACTAAATCATTGATTTTAAAAGAGCAAAGTATATGAACTTTTTTAGTTCAGACAATTAGCTCGTCAGAATTTTGAGAAATCCATACCTAACGATTGAAAAATTTCGATTAATGATTCACAGAAAACAATACTTATTACTCAAAAAATATTAATTTAAAGTACTACATTTAAAATAATAATAATACGGAATAAAAACGATTAAGTTTTTCACTAATATTATAGAAATGTTTGTTTTATAAACGGATGTTTAAAATGAATTCTTTGAATTAAAACTTGTGCAGAGAAAATGAAACAAAAATAAATTTTTCATTCGCATTTTTTTTACTTGCCAAATTCGGTGATTTTGATTATTTATAGGCACCATCTTTTCTAGTATAGCCCTATTTGTGCAGACTTCAAATGTAAGATGAAACAGATAGTCATTGGGCGCCAAACCGGTTTTCGACGCCAAGCCTTAACTTACCGTAAAATCACGTTTTTCATTAAAGTTTTTGATTTTTTTTTAGGGCTTAATTTTTAAGTTCTGATTTCCAAGTTTCACATATTAATTGCAAAAAACACGGTAATTTTTAAATAAAAAATTTTAAAAGAAATTCTGTATGTTTTTATTCTCGTAAAAAGTGTATTAGATGAAATACACAAAAACCTTTTTAAAATCCGTAATGCTTAAGCACTTTTTCCAATCTTCACCTTAATTATGGATAATAATGTTCTACACACGGAAAAAAAGTTTCATGCGATTATTGTAATAAATGACGAAGTTATTAAATGTGTAATTAAAATTTTGAGTATCTTTTGAAAAATCATTAAAAAAAACGTTTTTGACATTTTATTTTTTAAATGACATATTCTAAAAGAAAAAGGCATGAACTTATTTAGTGTAGAATATGGTTTTAATAACACAAAAATAAATTCATACGCAACGATTTAGAAATCGTTTTCATAAAAACGCATCAATTTTATCACATTTTTAAAAAACCTGTATAAAATACAAATATCATTATTTTGTAAAAAAAAATTGTACCGTATCGTGGAGAAATAAATAATCTTTCCGATTCTGTAATTATTTTTTGTCAATCCCCTCTTCCTTCTTCATTTTGCGTCGCCGAGCATAGCGGCAAAAAACAGCGCACAGGAGTAAAACAATTATGCATTTTAAGGTTTTTAATTAATATCTTTTGAACTAATTGCAATATCGGAATATAAATGGTAGATAATTTTTCCCATTTTTAAACTATTAGACGTACAGTCTTGAAATTTGGTAAGCATATCCCTTTCGTTGAGTACAGAACCGCTATAAAACGGGTCTCGCGAAAGTTAACCCCCAAGTTTCATTTCGGGGGATTAAGGGGCGTAATAGATAAATATTTCCGTTTTTAAACTATTCTATCTACCTGCTTGAAAATTGCTAGGCATGTTCCTTTCACGGAATTGAGTTCCTCAAACAAAGAGTGAAACAAAAATCGACACCTAAGGAGGGTTGCGAGGGGTGAAGGGGAGTTATAGGGGAAAAATTCTGTTTTAGAATTGTTAGACCTGTGTACTTGAAATTTGTTAAGCATGTTCCTTTTGTTGAATAGGGATCCACTAAGAATGCATTTGACGGGAATCAACTCCTGGGGGAGCAAGGTGTTACTGGGGCGCGTTGACAAAATATTTCTTTTTTCGAACTACAAGAACTATAATAATGGAATTTGGTTTACATTTTTCTTTTGTTGAATTTAAATCCGCTAAGAACGGTTTTTGGGAGAACGACTCTCAACGGAATTATGAGGGAGGAGGGCGGGTATTGATAGTAAAAATTTTACCCTATTAGATTTAGATTTGAAATTTGACTTCCAAGTATATTTTACGGAGTAGAGATCCATCTAAAATTGGTTTTGCGGAAATCCACTTTGATATAGGGTTACGAAAGTGTAAACACCATTGTATACTCAATTTTAGAGAATATTAGATAATACAAATTAATAGTTCTGTCCTTTTTTTTATGGTATAAGTATATTTTTCAATACAATAGAATTCTTAATGCTAGGACTTAGATATCAATATTTTATATATATAAACGGATATATTTATAAAACATCATGAAATACCCAGCAAAGCGGGAGGGTAACGGCTAGTACACTTATAAATGAATCAGTACTACACAAGTATTTTTTATTATTAATTTAACAATACTAAGGCAAAAATAAGTTTGTCAATTACAAGTGACCCGATGTGTTTGTCACATATAAAATTACATACAAAAATTAACACTTATCTTGATAATTTGTACAGCTTATAGTTAATCCCTTAACTATCGATTAAAAGTTTACGTGATTCGCTCCTCATTGCCACCTTTTTCCACATAGGCACACGTTTGTGGGGTGGTAAGAAAAGGAATGCATGAACAAATTACCTGAAATAAGTAAATCCCCCGCAAACACTGTCAAGGTCTTTTTATTGCATTCCAAGGCCTTTTTTTTAAAAAATAATTTTACGGATAGTAGTGCACAGAAAAGATCGTCCTTCAGAAAGACGTACATACACATACCTCCGAAAGTCTGCGTACAGGCAATCATCTTACGTGTTTATGCTATAATTACTATTAAAATCTCGCTTTAGAAAATCAAGATAGCTGTCAGGGATTCTTCAAAATTTCCTTATTCAAGCAGCAGCAACAAATATCACCTTACCAAAAAAAAACAAGAATGACCGTCAAATAATCACCAACCAACCACGCCAAAAGTCTGCGTACACTTACAAAATAGAGCTTTTAAAGACCTTTCATCGTAAAATAATTGCAGTAAATCACGTTTTTAAGTAATTATAAGCTTATTTTACAATTTATTTAGTATTTTTGAGATTTGAAAACTTTTGTGGTTCCATGGTAGGCAACAGAATAGAGATCGAAATACTACTAAAAGAAAAATCACCAGAAATCTTCAGAAAAGGGGGGGGGGGATTTAAAGAAATTGCACAAACTGTTAATAGGAAACATTAATTGATCCAAAAAGAGTTCATTAACTACAAATCAACTAAAATTTTCATGTCCACGCCAAGATCCGGCAGCCCGTCTGCAGTGTCATCTCGAGAACCTTGCTTTGTAATACGCTCTACAAAAATAAATATTAGACTATAAGCTTCACAAATAAATTAAAGTATAGCTGAGATCTTGCAAAAAAATTTGACTTTAACCACAATTCGAAGCGAACTGAAAAAGGTGACTATCATGGCCGAGTATCATATCAAGAAACCATTATCTCTCGAGTGAAAAGAGCTAAGAGAATGACCTTTGCCAAAAAACATCTAAATAAGTTACATAATTATTCAAAAATGTAACATATATTCAATTGAAAAGATTTTTTTTGTAATTTGGCATCAAAAACAACAAAAATATGCCTGAAAATATTCCTGGACAGATTTTAAGAAAAAGAGTCCTTTTTCGACTATCAAACATGGCGAAGGAGGCATAATGTTTGGGGGTGCATTGGAAGCCTTTAGGCTAGAAATCTGGAATTTATTGGATCAACAATGTACAAAATTGATTACTTTAATTTATTGAAGTAAAATATTGGGGAAAGTGCCGAGAAATTTGCGGTGAGTAATGATTTTTACTTTCAGCCGCGCAAAGGTACCGAGCAAAAGACTCCCATTGTGAAGCCGTGGCTGTTCTGACATGGCCCGAACCAATCCCGTAGGTCATCCTAGTCCCCAGACCTAAGCACAATGCAGCATTTATGGGATTTACTCGAGTGAATAATCAGGGAAAACGTAATAACCTCCAAGAAAATGCTCAAATCTGCCATAGTAGAAGAATGGAACAAAATATCCACAGATGAGACAACTAAGCTAGTTAAATCCATGCCAAATATTATGAAAGAGTTATAGAAAGAGCGGAATAGCTTAAAGAGTATTAACTTTCAGTTACAATCCATTATTCTAAAGGTTTTTTTCTCAAGTGTACGCAGACTTTTGACGCACACGATTTATGTCATTCTGAAGTTATAAATATTTGTATTATTTTATGTAATATTCAAGTGATTGTTGCTTATATTATTTGAATTAACGACGTTAGATGAATCAATAATAAATAGTGTTGATTCAGAAAGACTTCATTTAATTAGCGATTTTTGCATGAATATGAAAGATGCTCGCCTGTACGCAGACTTTCGGAGGCAAGTGTATATGCCCGTGGAAATTAATGTTTTGGTTGAGAGGGATGTTTATATATACGCCGGTGACACTTACGAGGTTAAAGTCATATTGCAGCTTCAGCGTCAAAGTATAGTTTTATTTAATTCAAAACATTAATATTGTATAGAGGAGGGGGGGGGCGATAAAAATTATGATTGAATATTGGATCGTAAATATTGAAAATTTGAGCACTGAACTAAAAAATTAAATATAAATTTTTTTTTTTGTTAAAATGCTTTGTTTCGCATAGAGGCATAGCTTACGGGAAACGTTTTTGAAAAACAAATCATCATCTATTATTATTTATTTTTTTTAAACAAAATTTAGTGGAATCATTGTGTCTGTGCAAAATAGTCACGGTTCAACGGTGCGAAGTTAGTCAGAGAAATGTTTGTTTTGACAACAAATTCCTGACTACTCAACTGATTCGCACAAGAGGCAAACCTTTACACAGATTTTTTTTAAAAATTAGAAGTAAATGCATATTGTTTACGTAAGGTGATCGTGGGAAAAATGCGCTGATGTATGCGAGTGCTTAGGCACCAGTGTTTTAAAAATTACAAGAGATCTCACAGGTTGTTTATAAGATCTGTAGTCTGTACAACTGCACGCATCATTTACTGATCTAAAAAAAAAAGCAAAAATGCTTTTGTTTCCTCTGTTTCTCAAAACAATGGTGGTTGCCCTGCCATATCTCGTTTTTTTCCCTCAGTGCTTTCTCACAACGCCAATACGACCTCTACTTCAATCTTCAAACTGTGTTTCATGGAACTCTGGAGTTTCATCAAGCATATCCAGGGGCTCCACAAGTCAAAATAAAAATTCGAAAAGAAAAAATAAATGTGTCTGCAAAATAGATTCATATTCTCTATGTAGTTTATATAATCCCTAGAGTACCTAAAATCGTGTTTTTCAAAGAGGGTCCCACGAGGAAATTTAAAATAAATTCGGCACTGGACAGCCTTTTTTCCCCCAGTAATTTCCTGCAGTTTTTATTATAATATGATAAAAAATATTAAAACATTTTTTCTTTATATATATTACCTAGATTATAAGCATTCTGATGTCTAAGTGTGATCAAGGGTTCCACAAAATTATTTTATACTTGTTATTGCAATGTTTTTCACACCTAACACATGTAAAATAATATTTCTCAGAGGTGAAAACGAAGCTAAAATGCATAAATCAGAAGGCTCGCCAATGTGAAGGGGAGGGAACAACTTATTGACATATCAACTGATTCAACGTTAAAACTTACTTTTAAACAGGAACAGCTTCGAAATTTCAGGCTGCGAAATTTGTAATATACATAGAAGCTTCACTCACAGTTATAAACATTTTATTGCCCTCCAGAACAATGCATTTAAGTGAAAAACATTTCTTAATGTATCTGCGGGCAAAAAGAACAAAATATATATTAAAAAATGAAATACTGAATATAAAATGCGATTGCAGATGATTTCAATAGATCTAGACTTTAACAATTTGTATAAAAAAATACAAGCACATATTCCAGTTACTGAATATAATGCATGAGTAGGTGACACTTGGATCACAAATTAATATTATTACTGGAGTATTAAATTATATTAAAAAAATTACAATACAATTTTTTAATAAAAAATGCAATACCTTTCTTTAAAATTGTCTTTACATGAAGTACCTATAACATGTTGATCTACTTTAAATATTATTTTTTTAAAATTGTATTCTTTATATAGCAGAGGTTCCCAAACTTTTTTGTCTCATAGACCCCTTGCTATGTTTTTCAGTTTGGGGTAGACCCCTGCTTAATTAATATTGAATTTTTACAAATTTATCAACTTGAATCTCTTTTTGACCAGCTGGTACTACTATTTCTACTTTAAAAGAATTAAATTTCTAACTGTAATGAAGTATAGTGTTTAAAATTTATGAAGCATATGTTAATTAAAGTAAAAATTAATAAATTAAAACAGCAAAATCAACTACCTAAAAAACAAACCAATTATTTGAACGTGAGGGATGAATCTCTAGCACTACAATATCAAATTTTCAACATTTGGTATCAATCTTGTCTAGTTTAACCTTAAATCTCCTCTGTTAGTAGTGTCCAGTTTTTTTTCTGTCTTTCTTTATTCTTTTTTATTTTGGAGATTGGTAACCGCGCTGAAACTTCTTCACACGAGGAAAAGTAATGAAAACTTCCTCACGATATTCCATAAGTCGGGACAAATAACAGCGTTGACTTTTAAAACCAAAATTGCTGCCATCCGTTTCTAAACTTTAAGATCTTGGTTAGGGTTACGAATTGTAATGTGGCATATTTTTTTTTCAATATGACCATATGAATTCATTGCCTACTGTGGGATTTCCATAGTCAAAGCGTTCTCAAACCTGGTTTCAAAATCCGAATAAAAGGCATTTAAATGTTAAAATGTTCTGGCAGATTGTTTGTGACAAATTTAGAAAATTCGGGACCTTCGGTATTATACTGGCTTAACTCAGAAAGAAAAGCTGAAATAGTTCTTGTTTTAATAAAATTTATGCTGTCCCCTTGTAAATGCCAATTAATTTCATTATAAATTTAGTAAATAATCCTGTAAATAGATAAAAATTGGTTTCCACTTGATTATAAATTTTCTT